>RPOG01001534.1:0-144188 GCA_008086565.1 Thalassoma bifasciatum
TATAAAACAGTTGTTTGTTCTCTATTCTGTGTCAGAATAAGCTACTGTTAGCAGGTAAAATGCACAAAACCAACAATACTAACTAGGGTTGCGGATATGTCGAAGTCCCGGATTTCTTCCCTCTGTGCATGTGCTGAGACAGACATCTTAAACCTGTCATTGAGACAACTGAGATTTCAAAAGCTAAGACCTAAAAATGGGCTGGCAGAATACACTGTGTTGAAAATTCAACAACATAATTCAATTTGTGCCTGTTAATACATTCACTGCTGTCAGATCTGTCTCATATTTACCTAGCTGGAATAACACTTTAGCTTCTGCCATGTGGCTCAGTGCTCAGTGTCGTGTAAAAAGAGGTGCTGCTACGCTGAGGGTGCTGGTGTTATGTTTGTCGTCTCTCAGCAGACCAGCGAGACCTTGTGTTTTAGTTGGCTCTCATAAATGTAGTCAGCTGGTCGGCACATCTTGGCTTTAAATCCTTTTCTTCTTCCTGTTAACAGCGTAACACCGTCTGTGCTCATAAGAGCCTTTACAAGGGCAAACATGGAAATTGTTTCCCGCTTCTGCTTCCCTCATTTTACTCGAATCTCGAAAAAATTTGGGGGGTTATTTTACTAAATATTATTGGAAAAGGTTCACTCAGAGTGATTCTTTTTTACCCAGTCAGAAGGTCAAGAGCTCAATTCCTGGACTAACCCCAAACTGCCTGAGATGGCTGTACCAACAGAGTGTAAAAAAATAATTTAATCCTGATGATTACATTACCTCACAGCCTGATGTGTGTATGAATGTATGTTACTTAAAAGCACTTTGAGGGGTCAAAGGAGAAGAAATTGTGCTTTCTAAGTGTAGTCAATTTACTGTTATCTTTGGTGTCTTTCGCGTCAGTAAAAGTTCTGTAGCTTTGCAAATCCCCTGTATCGCAAAATTTGTCAGAACAAACTAGGTTGGGAAAGTCTGAATTAAATCATCCTGAGGCGTAGATATTTTATAAATCATAATCTGTGAAGTGTGGTCTGGATTTTGAAATCCATTATTCAGTTTTTCAGAATACATGACTGGATTTTCATCATGTTAAGTTTGTCTGAGTGTCACGGATCCATTTGGGCTGCTCACTTACATCATCAAAGGTTGACATGCTTTTCTGCTCCTCCCTGGTTTTTACAACAGGCACATGTACGGGCGATTTTCACGCAATGTTATTGTTGGAGGGGCCCGATATTTTTAACAAAATTTTTCAATTTTTTCAATCCTTAAAACCTTACTTACATGTCACAGGAATGGGGAAACTAAAGAAAAAGTTCCCAGGTCACTTTCTAAACACTTTTTCAGGAACTTTTCATTGATGACACCCTGATTTTTAAGCTCAGGTGTTCTTTTTGAGAAGTTTTGGTTCTAATGAGGTAAGAATGAAGATAGAACGTAATCATTCACCCCGTAGGATTCATCTTTCCTTTGACTCCCTCACCTATTCAACAGACCACCTATGAACTCTTTAGTTTTATTAACACACCCTGTGCAACAATCAAGGATACTTCTAAGGATCTACCTCCTCCATCTAGGAAAACAGGAAAGGCTTGGAATAAAATTGTTGTCATAAAACCAGCTGAGCCCTTTCAGACGGTAGTAAAAACAGAGTATGGATGGTTTAAAGACCATAGACATCGTTTCAAATAGGAAATGGTCCAATGCACTTGAGCTGCCACACTGCATATCAGCGAGATGGGAAGAGCGTAAATACTTCCAGATCTATCAACTTCATGTCTAGCCCACTGATGTTCCTAATTTGCTGCATTTATTGTTGTAAAATCCCAATTAAACCCTCCAGCAAACTTCATATAGTGTCTCAGCATTAGTTACTGCACCTCTACTCACTGCTCCACAGATCAGAGTTTAGCAAATTGGTCCACTCAAACATTTGGAACAAAAAATGATATGAATTGGTCAGAAGCTTTGTAGAATTTTTAACATGTATGAGCTGACTGAAATGTTGCTTGCATAAATTACGTTTTCTAATTTTGTATGGATCTCCAGAGCTCCTGCAGCACCCATCTGGCAGACGTAATTAGGTAGGAGGGTAATTAGTCTGCTGTCCGGCCTGAGATCAAATCAGCTTCCACCTAGAGCCTCAGAGCAGATCTGCTCCTGTCTTCTCTGCAACAATATACCTCCAACTTCTACTTCATCTCTGACACGTCAACAAGAAGCTCCTGCCACAAACACACAAACACTTCAGTGGTCTTATGTTCCCTTTTGTCATTATCTGAGACCGTAAGGAGCTTCATGGGTGGGTAATCTACTCTTGCTGTAAAGGGCAGTCATTTTGGATTACTGCTGGTCTTGCATCATCTGTCCAAAGAATTCCCACTGTTTCACTATCAAGAACCTCTGACCAACCCCAACATTAGAGATAGTTTTAATTAACTTTCTGGCAAAACAACACTCAAACACTGCAAGAGGTCTGTCCAACTGGTTTCTAGTGCTATTAACTAATTTCCTGAACACAACAGGAGAAAAACAATTTCACAGGGCCGACGTGGCACGTCCCCAGAGATATAAAAGCAGGTGATGATGTCTCATGATCAGAAGAACAAAGTGGAATCTCTGAAGAGAACATCGTTGAAGGAGACTCCTCCGTCCACTTCCTGTGAGATCTTCACCATGAGACCGTCAGTCTTGCCTGTTTTCTTCGCTGCAACACTCATATTCGAGTGCTTTGCTTTGTCTGCGGCAGTACCCATGGCCAAAACTGAAGATGGCTTCTTGGAACAGGACGCCTTCTCTCCTCTTTTGAGTGATGAGGTGACGGACAACAGCCTCGGTGACTTAGATCTGGCTTCAACCACTAAAACCAGAGGCCAGAGGCTAATCATCATCGAAGACCCAAGCCTGTGGAGGGAGCTGCAGGTGTTGAACAGCGGATTTAACCTCCATAAGCGCAGAGCTGATGACGGCAGCCAGGTCCTTGAACACCGAGGAGGCAGCCAGGATCTCAGCATCCCCATCCTGAGGAGGGACACGATGAGGTGCATGGTGGGACGGGTGTACCGGCCCTGCTGGGAGGTCTAAGGCAGTTTGCTTCAGCCATCAAGGCGCCAATTACAGTGGACAACTGAGATGTCTTCTTTCATCTCAGCCTGAGCTGCATTTTCATCCAAAAATCTGTGTACCTTGTACATTGACCAGTTATATCTTAATAATTGCAAATCTAAGAATTAAAGTTATTGAATTCTGCCTGATTTGTTGTGCATGTGCAGTACTTTTGTTTTCATATGCAACACTTAATACTTAAACTGCAAAGACTGAAATCTAAGCAAGTGTTTATGTCTTATTTTTAGAAAAAAATAAATAAACCCTTAGTCTTTACATGAGCAACATCCAACGATCAAGTCTTTTAAGGAGTAAAAAATTCTGTCACTGGGGTAAGATAGACATCAGAATAATGTCCTAATTCAATTTTTTTTTTTTTTCTTATCACTTTGGCCGTTTTTCTTCTTCTTCTTTTTTTTTGACCATTACAAGCAATTCAGACATCGTTTTTGTTTTTAAATATCTTGAAATAAGACATTTTCTGGACTGGTCTGGTAAATATGGCTCATATCAAGACCAAAAAGACATGTTTTACTAAAAAAGAGTCATAAATGCATGCTTAGATATCATTTTTTTGCTGTGTAGTGCAATGTATATGTGTACCTTAGTTCCTTCCTTATTATGCATTTTGAAATATACCGAGGGCAAGAGTTAGTCAGCTGATATCTGCTGGCAGTTCAAAAGAAATAGCAGGATTCGTAGTAGGAAGATGTTGGCACAGGCTGTTTTTCTTTTTGTAATTTGGTGTGATGGAACAGAAACATCTGTGACCAGAGGTCGCCTGATAACCCCAATGATTTGCCAACTTTCAGCAGCTTCCCTTCCAACTAGAATTGCAAACAGATTTTCACAAAGTTGCATCAGATCCTGTATACTGGTAAATGACCGCTTCTGTTTCTTGTATGTAGAATAAAGAGGGGCTTTTGTGAATATTAGTAACTGCAGAGGAAGTTATCTTAAGGATTAAGGTGTGTAGTGTGACAAAGCCATAGCATCTGTCTCTGCTGAAAAGGTTGTTTACAGGAATAGCTGTAAGGTTTAATACATACCAGTTACAGATCTCATTCTACCTGTGGCAACCCCAAGAAGACCCACAAATGAGAAACAAAGACATCTTACTGTGCAATTTATGGATGATGGTTTCAGGATTTTTTTTAAAGTTTGTATCTGATGATCCATGAAGAAGATTATTCAGTTCAAAATCTCACAAAACAGAGTTAGAGCAGCGAGTCAGCACAAAGGGAGATATGTTTCTGGGAATGTCTACACCTTTTTGGTATTACTGAGTAAGCTGCCGGTTGGAAAAACTATTAGTCTGAAGACATCTGCAGATATCCAGCATATGAAAAATTACTCTCACAATCCCCCTGAGACTTTAACTGGGAAAAATGTAATACTTTCTAAGTAAAAAAGACAATTTAATACTTTGGTTGACAGTATGATTACTGATTTTTCAAAGTAAAATCATTTTAAATTAACAGATATTAGATAAACATGCTGATAATGGTTTTCTTCTTAAGGAGAGTAGCAGACTTTTGCTGACCATGCGGACAAATTTTTTTTTAGCCCTGGTAATGATTCATCTCATTGGATGGCAGGCATATTTAGTTGGTCAGTCCTTAATTTCATCCAGATGAAAATTCTCCACATCTATTCAATGGATCATTATAATATTTAGTACAGACATCTGCCGTCTCCGAGAGATGAAAAGTATTTTGATGTTCATTCTTATCAGATAGTTTGAGGAGGGAGTTGTCTCAATGAAGCTGAGTCCTCCATTCAAGGGAAAAGAGCTAAAACGCCTTGACATATCTTTCACAATAGAGATGTTTTTCAGACACAGATGTTTTGCTAAATCACTTCCAGCACATTACACAGCTGTCATGCAGCTTATGATCTTACGGTAAAAAATACCAGGCCAGGTGTCTCTACCTTTATTTGCTTAATTCTCCAATGATTTTTGAAGAGTGCTGAACTTTTTCTTTTGCACCACCATAAGGTTGACTTCTTTTTCTATAAATACATTTTTTTGACAACTGTTTAACAGATTTTCAGGAAACCTTGTTCATAAATTCTTGGTCCCCCTCAGATTAAACTTAAAAATTCTCTCTCAGCTCAACTAAGATGTGGAAAATTCTTGAATCATAGCAGTCCTACCCGTGACAGAGACTGTTGACAAATGTCCATGTGCAAAGTGAGGGGTATCGTGAAATCTGTTTTACTGCAGTAAGAATTCTTTACAGAGAAATGTGATTTAGGTCACGGAGTGATTGAGGTCACGGTTCATGCCTCTTTATCACACAGCTTTGTTAAATACTTTGATCATAACAAAAGTGATTACAGCACAATAGCAAAACCTATGCCAGGGTCGACCTGATCACGCACAAAAAATCAAACTGAAGCGTCAAAATGAGTCCAGTGTACCTGATGCTGTGGTAAAAATACAGTGTGTCATGCTGGTCTTTAGAGTGGAAAAAATGTTAGTTATGCAGATTCTGGAGAAGCCTGGGCTTACGGCTCAACCATCTCTGATAGGGAAGAGTGGAGCAGCATCCTGTCCTGCAATCAAGGCTCTGACGGCAGAGTTTGTGGGTTCATCTTCAAGCTGCTGATTGCTACAAAGCACTACATTTACCAAAAGGGACTGTGAGGACTTGATATATGCCTGATCATAATGTAAAGCTTGAAATGTAACTATTTTAGCAAAAGACGAAACCATGAACTCGGCTGTTTGTTTGTGTTTATTCCAACCCACATGGAGATATTTTACTGCAGTGCTGAGTTCAGACTTGAGAGTTTATCAGTAAAATAAAGAGCCAAGTTGTTTGCTCTGCTTGGTAGATGAGCACTGGTAGGACATAACCTGGATTCACTAACATTAGACGTTATAGATACGTCTCAGAGCACCAGGCTGTGCGTAGTGCTACATATAGCCGTCCACACAACTATGGTACAAGCTAAGTCCACAAAGTTTGCTCCCCTAGCAACACAGAACATATAGATAACAATAGCACATGGCTGTTCAAATGTTAGTTCGAACAAGACCAAGATCAAAAATAGAGGTAATTTTCCCATTAGGTAATACTGAAACCTGACAAAACCTTACGTTCCAACAATTGTTTCAAACATCAGTGCTTTGTAACTGTTAATATAAACATGACTTCATCGCATAGTATCTGGCAAAAAGTTGTCTTGATTGAAGAAAAGTAGTCTCAAAAAGAAGATCTGCTTTCCAATCCTTTTTCTGAAATAAACACACCTCTTGGTGCATCATGGCAGTAGGAAGTAAAGGCTTGTGGGAAGTGGAGTCTTTATCTCTAGCACAAATGCTAGTTTAACAAGAAAGTCCTCACAGCTGCTTCAAACAATAAGCAGTAGTTGTTATCAAAAAAGGTGAGTGGTGAGTTATTTCAACAACATGTAATGTGGTCTGCAACTTTTTGTATTGAGAACAGTGGCTCCTGGCTGGCCATGACAAAACATGCAGGAATGCATTTTTGCTTTGATTTTACACCAACAGGCTACATCTCAGGTCAACAGAAAAAAAAAAAGAAAAAAGTGAATTCATTATAAAACCTTGTGACACTGCAACAGAAGGGCCATCAGTTTCTGGTACATCCTATTAAGCTGTTGAATGACACTTTATAATAAACTCCTGGTCCAATCTGTTACAGCCAATTGAGTGATTGGAAGGCACTTTGTATCCTCTGCAGGGAGACATTGTAAAGCTTTCTTGCCTCGCTGTCTTTCTCCAGGACAAAATCACTATTTATAGCCATGGTGCAGCAGGGGAAAGGTTAGCTATTCATTGAAGCTGTCCTGGACTTTATTATCAGGGGGTGGAGAGCACAGCTCAGCTGCTTCATGGTACATGTCTCGGTTCTTTTCCTCTGAAACAGTTCTACCAGGTCAAGTACAGTTTGAGGTAAAGTCATATTTTTTGATGATGAAACAGTCCTATAGGAAAACACTTCTCTGCATTGGTCCATTTGTGCTTGCATAAAAAGGAAGTTTCAAACAACATGTGAAATGGTCATAATTTATTTGCAGCATCGTTTCATTCAAGCAATACATTTAGTGATACAAAGGACAAATTAGCAGGTTATCCTTATTAGTGTGACACAGAACTGAAGCACTTAGGAGAAGAGTTGCCTTGATGAGACTGAACATTTTCCATGGCAACAAGACACTGAATGGAGGATGGATGTGGTCGATTGTCTACCTATTCTCAGAAGCGGCAATGTCTGCAGGGACAAGGTTGAAGAAGACATACACAGATACAGTCTCTTTTTACCTTTAGTTAAACCTGTACTCCATATCAATGGAAATGTGAGGTATAATAAGCTGTTATGTGTTGTTTGGGTCAAGGATACAGATGCTGAAAGCTTTGTAAGTGCCAAAGACTGCCTGGAGTCAAAATAAGGAGAAGATGCAAAGGAAACAAAGCATGAACCTCAATGATGAAACTAGATTTAGATGAATGATGTCCTCAACTGCTATTTTTTTTATCACATACTCCAACTGTTTGCCTCTCAGTCTTCTTCTGTCTTCTTCCTCTTACCATTTTTTACACAAGCTCAGGTTCAAAGTCTAAAGCAGGATCCAGATTTAGTGACGTTATTCCAGGGTTTAATTCATCTAAAATAGGGACAGTGAAGCAATCTTACTTGTCCTGTTTGAATTTTCATTTGAGATAAAGCTAAGTGTTAGCTCAAGCCATAGACTGTATGTAGAATAGACAGTGTGGCTCCCCCTTTCACCATTGCTCAGTTTTGAAGCTAAGAGAACCCTGTTACTGGAGCCGCCATTGGTAAACCATTGTGCAGCCAGAGTCTGCGCAGAAGAGAATTTAGGTGCAGCCTAATGACATCCTCATACCACCGCAGCCTGAGGATGTGAGAAACATTTCTATGAGGTGTAATGATTTTTTTAGAGTGTTACCACCTCTCAGCTGGAATGCATTAGGAGACCGGGATTTTGACTAATACTGCAGCCAGCCACCAGGGGGAGCAGCTTTTGTGGAGACCTCAGTTAGAGTCGGTGTCCATTGATTATGCAGCCTTATGGTTCAAGCTGAGAGAGTGTTACATGATCAATCATAGATAATATCTCCTCCATCTACTTTATTAAGTAGTGCCGAACAGAATTTCCCACGATTTCTATGGGCCAATCATCACATTGCTACCACTTTTGTCCCTGCTTGGTTTTAGTTCTCTGCCTCATGCAACCCTACTTCAACAAATCCAATCTATTTCTGTAGGACCACATGCAAACCTTACACGGTGATTATTGAGGATGATTGATGCACATGTTTATTTATTCATTGGTTTCTGAATTAGCTCTGCGATACACACAAGAACTCTTGGTAAATCACATAAAGTGGAGGAAAAAGTAAAGAACGTCATTATCTAGGGCAGAGAAAACTGTTCATGTTCTGGTGATGGTCTGAAATGACTGAAAGAGCTCACAGCAAAAGGAAGTAATCACTGAGCAGGAAAAAGTCATCTGTGTACGGTTTCTACACATTTCATTGTTTGTCCAACAGGTCAACTGTGCTGTGTTTTCAACAAATGGCTTTCACTCCTACTGAGGCACCCTGAGAAAGAACATGTGGCACCCATTTTGGTGCAAGTGATTATTGTGTCTGAGCTTAAAATTGGCTTTCTAAATACAGCTGCTGACAAAAACTAACACAGTTTATGTCTAGAGCTGTTTTTATGGCACTTATGTCCTCCACATTGGTCCACCAGTCTTGATCAGATATTTAAACATTCCCTCTATGATATTTTCCAGAAAGGAGTGGGAAAGTTATGCATTTGGTTTAAATATATTATATTGTTCTCAGAATTGTAGCTTCTCTGGTGCCTTAAGATGTGACCGGAACTTGTAACATAAGTACTTATGTTTTATCAGTGCTAATCTACCAACTACAACCTCACCAAGCAGAGCAAGTCTCAAGTTTGAACAGACCACTGCATTATAACTGCTGCATGTGGCTTGTAATGCACATTATCACAAACAGCTTAACCAGTGTTTTATCCCGTGCTCTATCACTCTCTTTTTTAGCTTTCTTCTGCTCTTCTGACCATTTCTTGATGGTCCACCATTGCTGCAAAATAAATCCAAGAAATCCTTAGGCCTCAATTTGTTTTCTTTAATTAGTCTTATCAATGGACAACCTTTGGACTAAATATGTACTTAACTATTATATTTTTATACCCTAAAGTAAGGACCATAAATGGCTTTATTTGTGGACTCCTATTAAAAGTTAATAACTCTGATTTATCTCTTTAAAACACTTCATGGATGGAAATTAGACTTTGGAGTAGATACAGTTCATTTGGTAGCATGTGTTTCATTGAATAATAATGTGAACATCTGCTATGCCATCTGTCTCAGGCCATAAATGTCATTAATCTTTTGATTTATTGCTCTAAGAGCAGTGATAATGCTTGCAATAGAAACCTGATACTAAAATCTAGTTAGGTCCTTCTCATGTTTTGTTCTCTTTTGCAATTGTCCAATGGTTTGGTCAATCAGTTACACGACATCTGACGCCAAATGAAACCAGACACAATGTCCAGTGCTAATCGAATTCTCTCAGTTGGTTTGAATGATCGTTGTAACATGTAGTCAGACTGTTGATCTACCAGTTATTCAGCACAGGTTCAGAGTTATTCATTAACTTACTCTGATCAAAGGAGGGAGTTTGAGTTATGAGTTAGTCCTCTAGATACAGTTAAAAAAAACAAACTACATCGTCAGAGATGATCTAAATGATTAGTCTTTTAATAATAATAATATTTCATAAAATGTCTATTGCATCCTGTCAAGCAGAATCATCACATGCTGGAATATTACAGTGTGTAAAATGTGGATCCTCAAGGAAAATTTAATTCGAAAATTAAATAAAATAAATAAGAATAAATTGAATAAAAATAGACTTATTCCCAACCCTAAAGGTAGTTCCCTTGTGTATTCAGCATTCCTCCAAGTTTGGTTTTGCATTTCATTGTATTCGGGATTGGCAGTTTGTTAATATGTATCAGTAAATCCTACTCAGATGGTGCAGTTCCATGTTAAAGCCCTAAGGAGGCCAAACATTTAAGAGGCTGTTGAAATCCTTTCATGATGATTGCTTTCTTGTGTCACAAGGACCATTCGTCCTCTTTTGCCCTGACATGTCCTCTTTATTGGTTGTAAAATTATGTCCAGGGTGTTTTTACCAAATTCCCTTAAAAACCTGGATTTTGCTCAGCATGTCCTACAGACCATTATTGCTTATAACAAAGCGCTGCACTGGGCCAATGATATTATTCCAAAGCACCTACCTGTCAAGGTGCTGAACATGCACGCCAACATGCTCTGACTGCCCGCACTGTGCAGGAAATGCTGTAAAATAAATGTACTTTTATAGACGACGTGTAGAAAAAGTACCCTAAATTTTGTCATGGTAATGACCGATGCTCTGTGTACTGTCTGCAAAACTGGCCTTTTTTTGTATCAGTAGCAAATAAAGGTTTTGCCAAAACCTTTGCTAATTTATTTGTCTCAAAATTAGTTATACATTAATTCACATTCTAAAATAGATGAATGGTTTGGAAAGCTATTTTGTTGTCTTTTAGTATCTTTAGATACTATACAGTAACTCAAAGAGCCCTTTTTTTTGTTTTTTTAGAACATGGTGACCAAACGTTGAAATAAACCATAAATGTTCTGCAGAGCCAGCAGTGTCCCTTTGCTGTTTGCACACATTTAAGTGAACAATTATGCCTCAATTTTAGAAAAAATTGATGGTCTCTATGCAAATATTGGCCATTACGGGGAAAAATATCATTTCACCAACACCTGCGCTTTCAGTAAGAGCCAATTTTACTGTCATTTATTTTGTTGCAGTCTGGGATAAGCTCACTTTCTCATGTCTGGAAATAATCTTGGCAACAAGTCCCGGGATAAGGATGCTTTAAACTTTTTTTTTTTTTTTTTTTTTTTAATAACTGGATGTAATAAACTGATTGGAGAAAGAAAATCCCTTCCATATCTAGCACTTTGTGTGTAAAGTGCCCTGTTATGTGAGCCCTGTCGAGATGGAAGAGCAGCTCTGTAAAGCCAAAAGCGGAGATGGGAATATCCCATATCCACAGTCAGGTACTAAACAAGAGCTGTAAAACTTTACAGGTGTTTTTCCACTTAGATATCATTAGATCAATAAACTTAGTGACCTGAATCTTGAGATGGAGCATGGCAACAATGTGCCATTTTGATGCCAGTATATCTTTCTTTCATTAAAGGTAGGGTCTGCAGGATTTTCCTATAAAATAAAACATCAAATTTTACAGAAATAATCCCACTCAATTGTCATCTACAGGCCTCTATACATGTGTGCCAGTGTCTGTGTCTGCCTCAACCCCTCCTTTGCATGTAGGGTGATATTTTGGTTTTCTTGTGACATTTCTGGGTGGAGAGTTTTGATGTTAGCAAGTGGGAGAAGCTTTCCCGAGTAGCTATGATAGTGGCCGTAACATGCGGAGAAAGAGTGATAGAATATTTGCAGGATACCGAAGGTATCCTGCAAATATAGGGAGTCAGGTGTATGGCTCTGGAGTCTCCCCAATGTGAAATGCAATGCTGCGGGTGCTCGCTGGGCTGGTGAGTGTGTTCATGTAGCTACAACCATGAGCTACGATCGGAGGCAGTGGGCATGCGCTGCCCTGGCACCGAGCCATGAAAGTGGATCCCAGTTTGGATGTTGTGTTCACAAACAGTTACAACAATTCTTGCAGGCCCCAACTTAAGAGAAGAAACTGTTAATGTGATTAGGCCCCATCTTTTACTAGCTGAAATATCTCTATAATTTGCACCAGTACTGATAGTTTCAAAAGGTTGCCCCCTGAAAACATCATCTTTATTTTCTATCTCTACTGCTGTAAGTGGTAGTGGCAGCAGACTGAACAAGTTTGCCCCTAATGTCTCTTTCTCTCAGTGCCATTTTCTGCTCCCGCTGAAGGATCCCAAGGTATTCACATAGAGATAAGACCTCAAGTGTGTTCTGGGTCTCTTAACATTATGACCTAAACATAATAACTTCTTAAGGAAAGTGCCCAGGAGGCATTCGCATCAAGAGTTTAAATCACCTCAGCTGGCTTTTTTTTATGAAGAAGCAGCAGCTCGACTCTGAGCTCTCTACGGACATGATAGCCCCTCTTTCTGTCTGTGAGGCTGAATTTAGTCACCCTGCAGAGAAAAGTCATGTGGGCGGCTGGCGTCTGAAACCACATTCTTCTTGTCGGTATTCAAGTTCATGACCAGGCTGGACTTGTAACATAAAGCAACAGGTAAAGATTTTTAGCTTAATTTCTGGTTCATCATGGACTTTTTTAATGATTCACTATGAAATAATAAAACTGAATCAGGCAATACAGTCACAGGCGTCTGACCACTAGAAGTTTAACCCTTTGATGGAGACCCCCAAAGGCTGAGGCCTCTGACCACAGGCTGGGTTCTCCCTCTATTCTCCTTCCATGCCTGGTTATCCCACAGATATCTGGACCCTGACTTGTTTGAAGACCTTTTCAGGCTTCATGAAGCTCTGTGCCCTGAGGGGTTGGAGACAGACAGAGTGACAGGAAGACAGAGAGAAAGAAAGATGAGTCTTGGCAGTTAGGTTACTTTCTTTTCTCTTGACTTTGCTGCTGACTTTGTTGATTTTCCACTGGGTTTTAGTGTTTTTGCTCAGTGCTTCCCAGAAATGAGACACAAGCAGACTGGCAGGAGAGTGGAAATACCTCACACTACGCTGAAACACACATGGCTTATTTCATGCCCTTTAATTTTGATAAGCATCCATGTGTTGCCTGTAAATCAGTATTATTGTCCAAAGTACATTCTTTTTTTCTTTTCTTTTCAATGTCACAAGAGTTCTCAGAGTTCACAGTTCCTGTGTAGGGCCAGAATAGGTGATTTCTGAACACCATTTCACAGCCTCCCAATTGGCTCAGACAGTAATGGATTGATTTATGGTGCTCTGAAGTCCCAGTTGGATGATGAAGATTGGCAGTAAAGAGAGAGATCTGTGTTTTCCTCTTCTGAAAAGAATTTCTTGAATTAATTTTGCAGTAATGGTGGGTGCTGGAGCTCGACTACCAAATAGGAAAAAGGACAGAAGAAAGCTTAACAGGTGAGTGATAGAGCACAGGCTAAAGGCTAAAACACGGGTAAAGCTGTTTGTGAAGATGTTTATTTCAACCCACATGCAGCAGTTATTCTGCAGTGGTCTGTTCAAACTCGAAAGTCTGTTAATAAAATGAGAAGCCAGGTTAAGTTTGATCTGCTTGGTGACGTTGAAGTTGGTAGATGAGCACTGGCAGGACATAACCAGGGTTTAACGTTATTATCATGTTTTATTTGACCTGTCCTGTCCAGCAGAACAAATTTAGTTTGCCAAGATGAGCCATCTGGGTATGAGGCCCCCTTGAATTTTAAATGTTATTTTTATTAGTGTTATGTAATTTCTTTTATTGGTATTTTACAAAGTTTCAATATTGCTGCTTGACCGGAGCAGAGTAGCAACAGATGAGAAAAAGTGAGAGAAGGACAGAGTATATAGAGAGAAGAAAATAAACAGAAAGAGAGAGAGAAACAACAAGACAACTAAAGAAAACCATAACTAAGCAATCGAATACAAACTGGAGAACCGGACAACCAGCTGCCAAACCCGAAAAGAAACAGTTACATTTTGGGTCAGATATTACTTTTAAGATTTTACCTTTCTTTCTTATTACATGTCAGGCTCACCACTTTTGTTGAATTGCTGACCAGATATTACACTTTTAGGTTTACAACAGTTGTTTTATTACATTTCTGGTCATTGTTCAATATCAGGTCATTATAACATTTTGGGTCATTGTTACATATTGGGCTCTAAGGAGGTTTTATACCAGAAAAACACCAGCTTTTGTTGACACTTCAAAGCTCTTTAAGAACTGTATTCCTTTATAGAGAAAAAAAAACATGCTTTCTCAAGGCGACATCAGGCTGTACACGAAAATCATATGGTCGATTCACTCCAATCATCATTCAATCAGCTGTGATAACAATCAGGAGTCTGGAGGTTACATAAGTACCATTCACATTGCCCCCTGAGTGGCATTATCAGGATTTCTGATTGCCTTTTTAGCATTGTTGGAGTCAAACTGATGCAGATATCCAGCCTTTAGGACAAAGTGCAATCAGCAACCCACCAGTTAAAATTCCCATCAATAACAATGAAACATTCCTCAAAACTGGGTGTTCAAGGTGAAGGGGATCGAATAAATAGGGCTCAGTTGTTTAGAGATCATCTGATAGGGTAAAAAGTATCAGTAAAACTAATTAACTAACTTATAAAACAAGTTGTCTACAAGCCTGTAATACACAACCTGATGTGAGCGTTGTTTCTAGAAGGACTGAAGTGAATTTGATGAAGAAAAGGAAATAATTATCCTGATCCTATGAGAATATTGAATCAAAGCTGGGTCAAATACTTAAATAAAAAATTTAAAGATCAAGATTAATGTTTTAACCAATATTATTATTCACCCCTTTGAGCCATACATTCCCATCATCCCTATCCGCCATCCCCCACCCTTTGTCTAACAGGAAAGACCTCATGCTGGGAGAGACATTTGTGAACAAGAAAATTTGAGAAGTTTTAAAAAACATTCGAGATTGAACCTACAAATATGAATGTGTGTATCACAGAATTCAATGGGGAATCATTTCAGTTTCCTGTAGGGGTCTTTCAGGAGTCGTAACACCTATGAGAGCTTTCTCTTGGACGTCCATGACAAGGAGCATTGAGGCTCCTGATAGCACACAGTTTTGTTTAACCTGTAATTTTCTCTTCTGACCGTCCTTTTGAATGTGAAGTGATAAAGTATTGAATAATGCGGATCCTTGTCAAATTCTTAATATATCTCTATTTTCAACTTTCAGCGGCTTCAGTCCTTCTTTCACCAATCATCTGTCATCGTGAACCATGGTTATATAAGCTTGTATTCACACACACACACACACACACACACACGGAGCGTTCACAGCATTCCCTCTTGACCAGCAGTTCCTGCTGCTGCAGGGCGACCTGCGGAGGCAGAGCTCTTGTCTCTTCAGACAGACTCTTCCGGCAGATCTGTGCTCTTCCACAGCTGACTCCATCATTCAGTCCCAGGTGCCCTCGTCTGGCTCCATGGGGCCGGGTGACATCATCGTCAACCTCTACCCCCATCCCCCACCAGCCCCCCAGTCTCTAATGGAGGCCCGACACTGGTGAAGGGGCCTTGTGAATAATTTAGGAGCTCTGGTGCACTTTATAACCTGGCCTGCAAGGCTAGCCGGGACATTCACCCTAAGTGCATTAGTATAATAGTCCGGGAGGAAACTAGCCTTATTGACTAATACAATCAATAGCTCCTGTTGGCTGTTTTGTCACTGGAGGTTGTTGTCTGTATGTGGAAAGATGGCGCAAATGACTAGAAAACAGGACAAAGAAATAACCTCCCATAATTGCGTCTGATCTTTGGCTGAAAATGACAAGCAGCTGTTGTCCATTTTGATGATTACAGTAATTGTATCTATTCAACCCTTTCTTGACGTTATTGACGGAGGACCCTTCTGTATCAGTCAGAAACGTAATCTCCCCACAGTTCAGCAAAAAAAGCCTTGCAGACTACGAGTGACTTGTCTGAGCTGACTAATTTTGACAAGAAAACTGCTTCATAATTGAATAAACTCATTGTCTCTCTCGAGAGGAGAGTGACATGAAAAATGATGTGATTATCTAAAGCTTCTTAAGAAAGATAAGAGTCCTAGAAATGTTCATTCAGAGGAAGAGCTCAACTCCATGAGGTGAAAGATGTAAGAAAAAATGGATCTTTTATGATTTACTTGAGTGTGTACTCAGCACAGTAGACAGAAAACACTCTGTGGTTAGTATTGTATGAAAATTAGCATGTTTGCATTGTTTCATGCCTGAAAAGAGCTTTGAAGTGGGCCTTTATGGACATTCACAAAATATGTTTCTATTCAACAATTATCCGGAGAAACCATTCAGTTTACATAATATGTGACTAATCTAAATAACAAAGACCTAATCTGCCGTCCCAGTATCTGCATCTGTTCTAACAGTTTTATAATTACCCTGTGAGGCCAGATGAAACATGTTGTTCAAATTTCTTTGTCTGGATTTATACGGATGCACATGGAGAATTACTGCAGTGGTATAGTTTTGTTTTTTTCAAGTTTTCTTTTTTTTTACTCATAAATCAGTGAAGTCCCAGGAAAGAGAACTTTCATCTCAGCTTTTCTTTTCATTCTCATGAATTTGGAGCTTCATTTCTCACAATTACATGTGAGTCACAAGCATAAGCATTCAGCTTCTCTGAGGCCCACAAGGTCATTCAACAAGACATACTGCTCTGTGGCTTGCATTTAAACGCCCACTGCTGCTCATTATTTATGAAATAATATCAAATTTTTGCACCCCAAGAATCACTGATTTCATAGAAAGTGTGTTGGGACAATAACTTGCACATCTCACAAAATGCCTGTTAACTATATGTGGAACATTTTATGGGAGAACATAGTGACTTGATTCATAGTCTGGTTCTATGTCAGTGAAATTCTAATGTTGACTGGATTTCAGCACAAAGCTTGAGGAACATTTGCAGCTCCAGCAAAAAGATCTAGATTGATGCAAATATGCAGCAGATGTTTCTTTTTAAAAGACAGTTGATTCTCATTAAGAATATACTTACAGCAATACTTGCTTTGATTTACTATGTATTTGTTGCGCAACACAATCAATAGCAGTTCAAATTTAAACTCAACTCACTAAACGTGAATTCGTATAGACATTAATGATGAACTTAGACTGGATTTTCTGACCCAGTCCAGCTTCATTTTTTTCCCCAATAAGAGGAGAGGATTTATACTAACTTTACTGAGCCCTGTTGTAGGCTAATACTATAAATAGGTTGCGTATTTGTGATTAAATTGGGTTGCTGAGATCCTCATTCAAATTAGACTAGGTAAAAGTTTTTGAGCTTAAACAAAAGAGGTAAGTGATGAATTGTGTCACAAAGATTCATGCATAAGTTCAGGTCACAGCTAGGTCTTTAAAACAGGCATCGAAGGTGTCAAGCAACAGTGGCCAATGCTTTTTGTTGATCTGCATGTCACATGGAGGGAACAGAGAGGGTGGCCAAGTGACCCCAGAGGTTGATTTACAACGTGTCAGCAGGATGTCTCCCTGCATCCCCTCCTCCCAGTACACTAAGGATTTATCACAGCTCAAAGGCTGCATGAGTCGCAGAACAGGTCAGATTACAACACACTGTGGTTATCAGAACGCATCTCTGAAAACTGGGAGCTTAAAACATTTAAGATGAATCTCAAGGAGGAAAAGTTGTGGTATTTGTAATTTATGTAAATGAAGCAAAATCTGCAATCCTTTGTTTACATCTCATTACAAAAATGTCAAAATTTGTTTTCTCTAAATATGAACAAATCAAAATTCTTAACTCCATGAATAGGACTATTGGATGGCGCAGGACAAAAAAATGCTCTAACTCATGAAACAGCACTGAACTTAAGATTCAGTGGCTTTTCGACTTGGTCTCATTATGACTGTATTCATAAATCAAGACACAAACATTGGCTCAGTTCCCTCCAACTAAAACCCTGATAGTTACGGTACGTGACAACATCCACAGATTGAACAGTGATGTTGGGTTCAAATACAGGAAACAGTTTGATTACTCCACACTATTGGGCTCTGGTCATTATGATGTAATGTTAACATCAAGATGTACTGTGTATGACCACTGGAGAAAAGCAAGCAGCTTTTCAGGAGCTTGATTGGAAAGTTTTAAAGGCATGTTAAAGACGTGTTTTTTTATGAGCTGATTGAGATCATGTCAGGCTGTTTGGGGCAAGCTAGAAAAAAATCAGGGGGAAGAATCGTATTGTTACTGTTCAGATGCCCAAACACGGTTTTTAGGGACTTTTGGGGAGTCTGGTGTACTTGTGCATAGAGCTGTGACTTCTGGAAAGCCTTTTTTTCCACTATGGTGAAGTTGCACAGATAAAGCTCAGGTAGATGAATGAGATTACAGTAACTTTTTTGCTCACTTAAAAGTTATCCCTCAAAGTAAAGTGTTATTCACTCCAATGCTTCAGGGTCCAAAAACCGCGCACCAATAATAGCCTTGGTGACACTTGCAGTGCAGTGTGATAACATTTATTACACATAAACACATTTATTTTCAGGAAAGACTTTGTTTTGAACTAGCAAGCCAACAAATTGAAGTGTTTTTAAACATCTTGCAAAACCAAGCTCATTCAAGTGGAATTGCACATTTCTGGGTGGCCTCAAAAACCAGATAAGGGAGACAGGAAAGTAAAAAAAAAAAAACTTTCAAATTTTCTTGACAACACTTTTAAAAATCTCTCTTTTTTTATACCACCAGAGCCAGAAGCAAACTGGCTTCAAAGACATGTCATCCTGTGGTTCTAACTTGAGATCGTCTCCAGGCGCTTTGAGATTGTTGAATAAAATGTATTAGAGACCAGGACTTGCATTGTAAAGGTCAGTGGAAAAATTTCCGTCGGGAAGCAAGCAGCTCGACCAACAGTCCTCGTGTCTCCCCGACCGCACTGTTCAGTGAAACAGTCCAGTGGAGCTGCTCTGTGGCCAACAAAAACCTCTGAGGGCTGACACAAGATAATAACTTCTTTTTTATCTCCACAGAACAACCACTCCTGCCAAAGCATGCATGTAATAAAAAGTTGGATTTCTATTTAATAACTTTACTCAATCTCTGTGTTGTTTATGTGTGACAGTCCTGTCTTGAAATACTAAACAAATGTTCATGAAAACTTTTGGAGTCCTCAGAATGTGTTCACGATAACTTCAGTGTCTTTTTGATCTTCAAAGTCCCTCATGGACAGGAGCCACATAACTATTAGCTCCAAGAACCCTGCTATTCTCTGCAAGTTTAAGTTTAAACTCAATATCAGCTTAGAAACTGACTTCATTTGGAGTTGATTGTAGCGACTCTTTTGGCCAGAGGACTTGCTTAAACTGTTGTGGTAACATGACTCATGTATTTGTTTTGTGAAAATGAATAGAGACCGGATCTTCCTCTTTAACTCTACTTGTCTTTCTTTTATCAGATACAATGTGACAAGGTAATGTAGTCACCAACAGTTACATTGTGCTATTGTTTTAAACTTTAAGTTATTTTGGGGGGCTTTTCATGCCTTAAATGGATAGAATAGGACAGTGGATAGGGTGGGGAGAGACATGCGGGAAACAGGCAACAGGCTTAGTCTTAAGCTTGTGATTTAGCCTTGAGCTCATGCTTTAGCCTCTAGCTCCTTAACCAATGCTCTATCGGTCTCTGTTTAGCTTTTTCCTGCTGTTCTGACACTTTTCTTTCAGGCAGTCCATCCCCAGAGACCATCACAGAAATCAATTTGAGCAGAGAAAAACATAGATCTTTCCTCTCACTGCCTAACTTTTTCAGTGGTGTGGTGTTGCCATAAAGACTTGAACTTGTTGCAAATCAACCTGGTCCAAGTGGACCTGATCAGGAGGCTAAGAAATAGCATTTAGTAATAACTTTTTTGGTGATGATAATCTCATTTTAAATTGTGGATTACAATAAGGCACATAGAGAGATGAGACTTTTCCAGGATCACTGAGAAAGCTCACATCTTCAAACACATTTAAAGATTTAGGATGAGTCATTTATGTGGGGCCCGCTCACTAAAATGAGAAATTTAAATCTTTTCTACACTTTAGCCTTTCATTAGCCACATTTTCACTGTTAATTAACTGCTGAACAAAACTAACATTAAACACTGTCCAAATAACTCAGCATGACGCTATCTATTTTTATGCACATTTTGTAACATTGCTCTCCTCTGACTTACATTCACTATAACGTTTCTTGATGCAAAAGGCAAAGTTTCTGGCACCCCTTTAAGCATCCTGGTGTAGTCACTGATGCTGAATGAGGTGGCACAAGGGAGCTGCAATGAATAAATTACAATGACCTTGTACCCCAAAACAAAGAAACATTCATTGTTAATATAAAACCCTCAGGGAAATTCTGTCCTCCAAGTCAAAAACAGACAGTGCTGAAGTTAAAGTCTGAATCTCAGGTTCTGGATGTCAGAGCTGCAGTGCTACAACATAGACATGCAAGATTTTTGCAGGATACTTCACAATAAACCCAAAGACCTTATGAAACCTTGTTCAAAACCATCTGTTAAAGCCTCCTCCTGTCCTTCAGAAATGCTTGAACACTATAGTTTCTATGATGATGATGATTATACCCACTTCTCTTTTGTCTACAACAAGTGGAATTGTAAGGGTAAGATAACTTCAGGTTTGGAGAGGGTTACAGTAATACAGAGCAAACCACCTCTTCCCACCAATTTCCAACCCTCCACTTCTTGGGCTACAGTGAAAGCTTTTCTCTCCTCCATGAGACTCTGAGCATCTCAGGTCACTGAGGTCTAGGAAGCACATGATTCTTATTTGAAAATCTATAAATTGTGAAAATGAATGCTCTTGTGTTTATTTGTGCTTCACTTTGCTCTCCAGCCCAGCGGCCTCAGTCTGCTTGCCAGCTGCTAACCTATTAGCACCCCACAGAAACCTGAACAGTGCTGCCATGGGCCCTCTGTTTGTTTGACATGTCAGTCTGAATTGAGATGTGTAGACTGGAGACGGGAGGTGCAAATGGGTATTAACTCATTTTGAAGGGTGCACTTGTTAAATCTCTGGCCGTCTTGAACAATGTTTTGACTGGGATGGAGATCCAAACTCTTGACTCAGGTCTGGACGATCATCTTGTGGGTGAGATCTGTATCACTGAAGATGCCTGAAACCGAGCTTTGCATTCTTTCTGGACCTCAGTGCTGACTTGCAGATTCATTTAATGGGAATGAGCTTAGATAAACATGAAAAAGGCAGAAGCACTCTGACTGCAAGGACACTGAAATGTGCAGGATAACAAAAACATCTCATGCTGGCTTCACAGAATGTGTGTTAAATGTTACCGTCAACTTTGTGTGATTCTGTTTTGTTATCGTTTAACACCACAGATATGTTGTCTCTAGCTGTAACTGAACATAACCAGGTTAATGGCTCTTCACAGCTTGGATTCTGGACTTCCTGACGACACGGTTGTCTGTAGCATCGGGGTGCCCCAGGGATTGTTTCTGGCTCTTTCCCTGTTCACCCTCTACAATGCAGACTTCACACACCACACAGAGAGCTTCCACCTGCAAAAGTTCTCTGATGACCCTGCTATTGTTGGCTTCATCACCCATGGGGATGGCAGGGAGTACAGAACTGACGTAGGATTTTGTAGTTTGGTGCCAAAGGAATCACTTTCAGCTACACACAGGGAAGACCAAGGAGCTGAAAAGTGGACAACCTCAACCCTCCCTCAATAGTGAACATCCAGGGAAAGGGCAGTGACAGTATAAAATGTGTAAATGTGTGTAAAACAGTGTAAATTAAGAATGAACTGGTTTGAAAAGTCAAGCACCCTTTCCAAAGAACAATGCAAACTGTCTCTCTTGGTGTGGAGGGGGCTCTTCTAAAGTCATTCTTGGCATCATCTATCTTCTTTGAGGCAGCTGTATCTCTGCTGCTGACAGGATAAGACTAAACAGACTGGTGAAGAAGAGCAGCTCTGTCCTGGGTTTCTCCCCAGACCCTGTGGAGGTGGTGGCTGATGGGAGAATTACAGCTAGGCTGTCATCTCTGATGTACATGTCTCAACCCTTGCAGGGGACCTTCAATATCATATGAAACCTCACTCATCTCCCTCACTCATGGTGTCCCACTAAGAGACAGTATGATTCTTTTCTTCTGGCTGTGATGAGATTTTATAATCACCAGTAACAATTTTAGTCCCGTTAATACCGTGACCCTATGTCTTCTGGATGTGCAACGACTTTTTTCTCACTATAATTTATACCATCGATATACTGTCCTACTGATATTCTGAAAATTTGGGACAATTTAAATGATTATTCTGTCTCATCTTGAATAGTTTTAATGTTATTTTCATAGATTACGACCATGGTACTTGCAGACTTTATTGTCATTTTGAATGCAACAGGTTTTTACAGGACAAAATTTAATTTGCATAGGTTTGGGGATCTTGCTGTATTATACAGGGTGCCCATAAAATCTCTTTACAATGTAAAAAGTCTATTTCTAAAGTTTTTTTTAACTAATTTAATAGAAAAAGTGATTTTGGAGGAGAAAGCTAAAAGGCTGGTTTTACACAATGATTTTTTCCTTCGATTCTTTTGGTCATCCTCCTCCCCCTTTATCCCACACTGCCCGTCTCCATAAATTTCTTGCCATGCATTGACAGACGTGATGGCGGACCTCCTCTTAGTTCTTTGTTCTGTGATTTTGCTGATGCTGCTTAGCCCATTTTATTTCAATAAACCTTGACACACTTTGTGCTTTTTTTCTTTTCTTAAAGAGGAGCCATTTTTAGGGTTTCATTTAACAGTCCCTCCTAACTTTGAGAACAGCTGAGTACATAGAACAAATCTAGTTGAGATATCTGATAAATTGCTTTTGTTATAGATTTTTTAAATTGTAAAGACACTTTACGGACACCCTGTACAACCCACGCATAGTATGTGTGCCACTCAGAGAGGCTCACTTAGTTTTACTTTTTGATATGGCTGATATAGCTGTGGTCTGTTTGTGGATCCTGGCAGCAGTTTTGTGCATTTTTCACTGTATGTGGCTCTTGACAGCCTTAAACCCCAAAGTACCGAGCTTAAAGGTCCCTTTCACATAGAATGAGTTTGGCTTTGTATGAGCTGGCAACACACGTGAGCCAACCCCAAAAACGAACAATGTCCAGCCAACCCTCAATAAATTTGCACCTACCCATAGTCACAGACTGGCTAGCTAGCATGCAGATAATCTATATTATAGAAGTTAGTAAGAGAGCAGCCTCTCTACATCTCCTTAAAAAGTTCTGCAAGAAATGAAAAATAGAAATATTGAACATTAACTAGTCCTGCCAGACCAATGTACGACTTTTGAGTAGTATCTTTAATAACAGCATATAACATTTTTAATGAATTCAAGACATGTTAAGGCCTAATTTCTGTATATGTGAATGTTAGACTTTTTAAGGATGCGACCCTGTTAAAGTGCTTTCACACACATCCTTAGTTCCAGCTGAAACATGTAAGTGTACACTGATGATTAAAGTGAACCTTTTTTTTCTTCTTTATTTGCATTTTTGTCAAACTGGCAAGTTTTCTTAAAGTTAGTTGTAAATGATTTGTTTCAGTGTCAAGTTGCTGAGTTATTTTGAACAGCTCTGCTCCTATCTTAAATTTTCCATCATAATAAATGTCTCACAGCTGAGTCTTTGTCATCAGGGCCAAATAGTGTTCCAGGCAGCTGCAAGTGTACGGTTTAAAACCTCGCACAGGAGGAATCTGTCTTGTAAACTGATATGGCTGCCCAGCCATGACCTCAGCCTCAAAGCATGAATCCTCACTATGATCTGTGGGTTTAAAAGCCTGGCTTTGCTGGATAACTGAGACTAATTATCATGTGTCTCAGAGGAAAACAACAGAAGGCTCAAAGACAGACGGATAAAAGGGGTGTCAGAAACTGCTTGCATGTCTTTCTGTGAGGTAAGATACCCACAGCTTAGACTCAGTGATTTGTGAATGATTTTGAATTACATAACTGAGCTGTCAAAGCACGGTTTGATTTTGTTTCTACCTCACAAGACAATGAAAGTGAAACTGATCTTTTGGTGTGGAATTACTCCTTATAGTATTTCACTGTATGAACTCCTAGCATGAACTGAACTGAAATCCCTAAACAGATGCTAAACAGAATTTTCCCCCTTCAGCAGTAGCTAATTTCTGGTCTGGACTTGTAACAGCAACAGATGTAGACAAGCTGTTCTCCACAGAGCTTCAAGAGTGATGGCCTTATGATCCTGGTGATGTGCACAGTGACTCATGTCATACAGATGGCAGGTGGTCTTTTACAGGAAAGCTCTCCTGGTGTTCCCCTGGGAATGGGGGGATGGAGAAGGGGGCTGTAGTTCCCTGAGGACTGAGTTGTGAAATGGTTAAAGTGATGAGAGCTTACACTCTGCTCCATCCATTAGTTTTAAATACCAGTGGATTGATGCTGATGTAATTAGAGACATGGGGGTTGTTCACCTGCAGCCTCCATTGGATCTACTTCAAGAGTTAAAGATAATGAAGACAAGTCGCATTACTCAGTTGATGAGGAAGGATTAAAAAAAAATCCTGAGGAATCTGAGGAATGTCATGGTAACAGGCCTGTAGCTCTCATCTCAGGTATTGTCCCTATAGATATTTTGATGAATTACAGTAGGAAGGGGACAGGTGTAAGCAATGGCTGAACTCCATTTTCTGGTCCTACATTTACTCAATGTTTTACAGTCATTACTTATTGGAAAACTAATGACCACAGCCATGATTTATGTTGCAAGGCACACCTCAGCTTTTCCTGTAATGTATCAGGTAATCTGCTTCAACTTTGTATGAAGAGCCCTTGGGTACACAACTTCTAAATCAGGTATTGATACTGATTTGCGGGGAGGTGGCAGTTTCTGTGCTTTGATGTTAACGCATTAATCCGCATTCAAGATATTTGACAAGTTTGATTATATGGGAGTACAACAAGGTTGTTAGTGCTGTGAATATGTAAAATACAGAGGATCCAGGCAAGTCTGCATGTATTATACTCAGACCATGAATGGCAACTAAGAGTAAAATCTTATTGAAATTGTGTTCCTTAGTTTCTTTGGTCTTCAACAACAGCTAAAGAATTTCAGGAAAAAATGAAGTTGATACACACAGCACACAAAGGACAGAAATACATAGAATTTTGGTTGACTATAGGGTTCATTTTAAAAGTCTTGCAGGACTCCAGAGCATAGACAATGACAACTGAAACCTTGTCTTAGAGCAGCCTCTAGTGGCAATTGAAATATGACATGAGAAATGTGTGTTATGAACCATTTAATAGACAATTTAAAAAAACATTTAAGAACATAAAATCACTTAAAAAGTATTGCTGTACATTTTACATGGTCACTGTCACACACTGTGAGAGAAATCTGACAAGAAATAAGGGACTCACTTCCAACAAACTTCGTTACTGACCATTCGAAAGCATGTCAGTTTTAAATGGTAGGCACATAATGAGACCAAAAGCTTAAACGTTAACTGGACAAGTTGGCCATCAAACTTGTCAAATGTTCAGGGATACCTGAAATATCATTTGGCTCAGGGTGGTGCGTTAACTAAGTAATCAAGATGAGGAGTCTGTTGCATAGGAGGAAGCCAAATCTGGTGATTCAGGGCAGCTGTTGCCTCACTGTAGAAAAGTCTATAAAGTTTCATGTTCTATTTTAACTTGTCTTGTAGGGTGATGTTCTTCGTGCCAGGTTTAAGGGTAAAAATGGGAATTTAATTTAAACTTTAATGCTTCTCTGAATGGTCAGTAAAAAGTAAACAGTTGTTCAAACGTGCAAACCACCAATATGGTCTTCAGTGTGCCAATTCCTCAGTCATGTCTCAGTTTTAAGTTATAACTATATAAAATTGGCACATGGTACCTAAAGTCTTTCACTGATTGGCTTGCTTTGCAAGATCCCTGACCAGTGTAGACTTAAGCTGTGAGATTGTTGCGATCCGCATCTGCTTGGAAGTTGAGTACTTTCCTTTGATAGCCTGCAGACAGAAATAGTCTCATTAGTACTGTAGATTGAAAGCCAGCCAGTCACATTTACCAATCAAATTAAATTCACATTAAAAGTCATTGCAAAATGAGCCTGGTTTCACATACCATCTGTTTGGACTGTCCATCATTCACTTTCACAACATTTTTGGCAATGTGTGCCATCACAGGAATCAAACTCTCTGCTGTGTAGTCCATGTAGTGCTGCAATGTCACATCCTGAGAAGAGAAGTCAGAGGGAAAACACATCATTAAATGCGAATATTAATTCCACTGGCAGCGTTTCCTCTGAGCCACTATAACATTACTAACAAGTATTTTCCATTGTCATGTTAAACTTTTAGATAAACTAGTTATTGTACTAATGAGATGTATAGACAATATATAAACAGGCACTGTGACTTGTTTGACTCACCCATTCACCCGCATCCAAGAGCTTCAGGGTTAGTGCCAAAGAAGCACTTGCGACCATAGAGGGAGGGAAGTGAACCATCTCATAGTCAATCATGGTGAGCTCAAGGAGGTATTTTGCCAGGGTGTGTTGCTCAGCAGTTACCTATTCCAAGTAACGAAACGTGAGCATATACAACCATCAGAGAGACAACTGTCTTACATCCAGTCTTACAACTATTACAAACCTCGTAAATCTTTGAAGCCCTTCTAAGGAACTGCAGAGGAAGAGGGCGACCCAGCTTGAATTTGAGAACGCGAAGGATTGTCATCTCCATGTCTCTGATCTGAGCAGTGGTGTAGGCTCGGTCGGTCACATAGGCAAAGTCTGAGATCTCTGGGGGATACATTTCTTCATACTTGGAAGCAAGAAACATGGCTGTCACACCAACCAGCTGCAGTTGCTTCTTGGGGACTGGGTGATCCTGTTTGGGAGGAATCAGACACATTAGGGGTTGTGCTCAATAAAAGCCACCCAGATTAAAGACTTACTGTAAAAGACTCACCTGAAGAAAGCGGTCAATGATTCCTACAGTCATGTACATGGTCTCCTGCAGCAGACGAAACTTGAGGTTCACCTGCACAAGCCAGTCGATTAGAATGGCCCGCATGTTTCCAGTCACCTCCTTACCCTGCAGGTACGCAGGTCTGACATTTTGCTCCACCTGAAAAGAAAAATGCATCAAAATAAGAGGAAAAACTTGGGAGGGTATCATGAGAAGCACAAAAAAAAAAAAAAAAAAAAAAAATTTACCTCAAGCTGCCTGAGGTACTTGTAAATATCCTTCACATATTCACTGCAGAGCATGGGGTTATCGTAATCATCTGCATCCACGTCCCTGATAGCGGTGTGAATGATGACATCTGAAAATGCTTGGCAAAGATCTGCAGGCTCACACCCAGATGTCTCCATTGGGGTGGGGGATGATGGTTCAGGCTGGAGAGACCGAAATCCAAACAGCAGGTAAAACAAACAGAAGTACCACACCCAGCAAGCCATATGCATCATAAAAGTCAGATACACTTACCTGCACCTCAGGCTCAGGTTTAACTGGAACATTTTTAGGTTTTGGTGCTTCTACTACTGCCTTTTGAACTTTGGTGGTGACTTTGGTCTTTGTGGCCTCAGTCTTGACAGCCTTAAATGAGTAAAGGAAACCAATACTTCATTTATTAGTTGCTTTCAAAAAGCCAAAACTTGATTTTCCAACTACACGAGCTTTGCATAAATAGACAACATTTTTACCATCAATTCTTGACAAACCTTATACTTATAACAAGTGCCCTTGTGTTATGTATGTGCTTTCAATGATGAAACTGCAGTAGTTTGTCTGTTTTGCATGTGCATGCATTCACCTCAGAGATAGTCATTTAAAACCAGATTATGAGATCCATTAAAACTGTAAAAGCATGCTGTACTTGGCGAATATTGCCTAGAATCTTCCTTAGATTGTACCTCAAGGCGCTAAATCAAAACAAATTGTATTGGACGAGTTTTACCTTCTTCAGTGGCTCTTTGTTCACCGCGATGTTTCCTATTTCGCCCAATGCAGCTCTAGGCTTCAGTCCAGGCCCAGTCACGGTGCAGGCTTTTCCGCCAAGCTCAGCCCGAGTAGATGCCAAGCGATTCTGTGGAATACAAAGTGTAATTATCAGAGCATTGTTATCAATAGTAAAATAAAGATTTACTATCGAGTCTCAATCGAATTCTTGTTGTGGATGAAATGCACGCGAGCAGGTCCTACTTATGCGCATGAGGTCGTTCCAATTCCATCTTAAAAAATATTTGAAAGAAATAAATCGCCCAAAAGTTTGTCCGGTGATGAAGAAGGAGGAAAACAAAAATAATTCGACGATAAAACTTACCCTTGTCACTCGCAGAGCCATTTCGTTCTGTGCGTTGCTTCAGTAAGAAGACAGAGATAATACGTGTGGGGGCTGATGTGGTTCAGCTTTTGGTTTGAATGTCTTGGTTTAAATCCTCGCACGCTTGACGTTGATTGGCTGCGCCCGGAATCTCCGGGGCTCTTGATTGGTCGAGCACATCTGTTTCAAATGCATTCCCCCTGACGACCATTTGTCACGTGATTTATTTATTTCCTTTTCCTGTTTTGTCTTGCGTTTCATCACTTTTCGCCTACAACACAAATGAGTTCACTTTAGTTCGTGAAAAACTGACCAGCAAGCGATGACATGAAAATAATCAACGAACTAAAAACTAACTGATTTGAGAAAATCAGTTCAGTATGAAAGACAAATCTAGACGCCCGTTTCCACCCTTTAAAAATATAAGATTGGATTTGTTTGGATATGTTTTTCCCCGTGTAAAGTCCAAATTTTGAGAAAAAAAAAGAAAATTGATGAGTGTCAAAATTTCGACTCGTGTGATTATTTTTTTACTTACCCCAGGAATTTGACACCTTGTCGAAAATTTTCTTTTTCCTCATAATTTAACTTATTTAAACATTTTGCCTTTATTGACTTAAAATTTTGACCTTAATCTCAAAATTTCGACTTTTTTGAAAAATTTGTCTACTTCAATCTCAGACTTTTGACTTTTTATCTCAAAATTTAGACTAACTCAAAACTTTGCCATTTTTCTCTAAACTCCAACTTTCGGCTCATAACTTCGACTTAATTAGCTCAGTGTTTTGATTTCGTGATCTTAAGAATTTGTCTTCATTATCTCAAAATTTTAATATATATTGGCCAAATAAATCTCAACAAAGCCCAGTTTCTTTTAACTGGTGTGTATGGGCTTCCTTACAAAACAGCCTGGAATGAACAAGATTATGAAATGTAATAAAAATGTGTATTTCGATTCAGAACTTTTTATAAATGAAAGCAACACCTCAGTGTCTGTAAAAAAGAAAACAAAAACATAAAATGTTCTCTCTTTTCTGTGTTTCTACACTGCTGAATCAGCCCACAACCACGTACATTTTATATTAAACTGAACGCAGTCTGAACTAGGAGTGCACTTTTTGAAACATCAAGACAAATTCAGCGTTGTATTTTTGACTAGAAAATCTCTGGTAGTATGATCATCATTTTTTACAGATTAAAAGCTTTGAAGCTCTGACATCGCAGGAAGAGTAATGAAATCGGACACTACTTTTATGTACCAACAAATGTGTGTGTGGTTTTCTTTTTTGGTTTTGTTTTTGTAAATTCTGTATCATTTTGACTCCCCGTCTTTCTGTTTGTCCTTGCTGTCTTTTGTTTCAGTAGCATCTTTATTTATTGAAAGATTTCAGTGTTAAAAAATGATTATAGAATAGTTCTGTCTTTTTCACTTTGCTGAAGAAGTAGGAGTAGAGTTTCTCTGTGGTCTGAAATCTTTTGTGGCTCAATTCCAACACACATGCCTCCCAATCACAGGGTCACAATTTCCGTGACGTCCACCGGAAACGGAGAGCACGTAAACGCACCACGTAAAGCAAAACAGATGCCACCACAAATCAGCGACAGAGGACGTAAGCAAACTGGCTGGAGGTACTTCCAGGCGGAGTGTTTGCCTGAGAAGACTGATAAGAAAGGCACAAACAACGACGACTTACCTAGACGGCCCTAGTTAGTTACCATCACAGTAAATGTAGTTATTCACCCGGTTCGGAAATTCTACAGAAATCTGCGTTTCGCTTGATAAAGAAGGTAAGTTGACAAAAATAGTTCTCTAAAGTGTGTGATTGTGAGCCAAGTTTCTGAACTCAGCTGGGATACAATAATAAAAAAACACGTTAAAGTGACAGTTTCTGCTGGTAGCTGTTTCATGCTGAATTGATTTATAATCTAAAAAATTTCTGACTTTGTGAAAAGTTCCGTTGAGACAGCCACAACTGTCTTATAAAACTTTAACTCTCTTTTTAGTCTCAGAGATTTTTTTGAATATTGAATACCACCTTCGTTAAAAGTGTTATATAAGGTGATCCACTTAGATTCACACCGTTGATGGAAATTTTCTCACCTTTTTGTTCTCTGAACAACTAAACAGCCGCATGTCTCTGTCATGATAATATGCCAGTACAAATAGCATCGTAGATTTGCCAAAGTAACATCTTATGGGCCGATTAACGTTTCACTGCAATGTTACATGTCAACTGGCCTTGATTTACTTACCCACTTCTTAACATGTTAATGTTTGCAATGAAACCTCCAATCTAAATTTTACCCCCACTCGTTTTTCTCAACAGGGAAAAAACAAAGAACAGACAAAGCAAATGCAACAAAAATGCTAACAGTTATCTGTCGAGGCTAACAGCTAGCATGCTAATATTAGCCATATCGCAAGTATCAGCGAACACGACAGTTTTGTGGATTTTGGTTACCACACGAATACATGGGCAACAACATGTATCTCTGGATGATGTTTCGTTCTTTTTCTGTTCTGCTTATTAAAGGTTTTAAAACTTTGTCAACGTTTCTTTGCGTCTCATAACATGGTAGTAGGGAGACGGCAGCAGCAGCACTTAGCTCGCTAGCATGACTCAGTGGATTTGTAGATGTGACACTACTGTGGCCCTGTGTTTGTCAGGAAGTAGACGAGGATTAAAGCTGATTTAGATTATTTTTTATCCTAAATCACGTCAATGGAGCATTACGCACTGCATTTTCAGAGTTTGTGCCTCTTTGAGATATCTTACAACTCACTTCAAAGTATCACAGAAGTAGAACTACACTGTAAGTGAGTATGGCTTTTGTTTAAGTGAAATCCACGAAGCCAAATGAAGTCTACAGGTGTACGGTTGAACTTTTCACACGCGTTAAAGTACATTTTCCACCAACCAAATGTGCATACATTGGTCTTGAAGCTGGCAGTAGTTCTGAAGGGGAAACCTACTGTGGCTAGGATACAACTTCTGGCATGATACCAGCCCTGTGTGCAGGACTCCAGAGGTCGTCTATAAATAGATGCGATCACAGCCTTACTGTATTGAGGTAACTCGTGTGTATGCGTGTGTCTGTGTGTGCTTCTTTGGATCATAGTGTCACATTGCACTCCTGTTACAGTAGGAAGCCGTCATACACAAGTCCATGTGAGCTTGGACTATTGAAGTCTGCAGGCTCACAAACGTGAAGGCAGCAATGTGCTGGTATCAGTGGTGTATTGATTTGAAGAGGAGGAGGAAGCCTATGATGCACTTCACCAGAATCTAAACTTTCTGTCAGGAATACTTTCCTTTTTTGGTAGATAAACTGGGCTCCTCCTCTTACATCATACTTAATTCAGTGTGATTAAAAGGGAGATGTAAGCACGTTTCTCAGAGGACAGAAGCACAACGGTGTGTAATAGATCTGATGCAATTCTGCATTTTAGTATGTTTGTCCTACAAGCCTGGAGTCATGCATTTTGCTGGCATCATGCTGGTTTGGTTCCTGACTTCATAAAGCTGTTGATCTCAATCTCAATGTGGTTGTATAGAAAACTTCCATTCACAAGTGTTAACTATAGCAGGTCAACTCTAAAAATATGGAAATGCTTTAAATTTGCATTTGTGGGTTCAACTTCAGCCATATGTTGTTTAACTTCAGTATTGTCTTTGCTGGTATCGTTGTGTAGGTTCACTCTCTTATTCTGACAGAGCTCAGATGCAACATGCCTGGATTTATTTCCTTTGTTCTAGTTTCACATCAGAATTCATAATGAGCACAAACATGAACTACTGATGCATGGAGTGTTGACTGTTTGCTGATGCACTTTGTTTGATGAAGAAAAAGAAATTGTTCAGTTAAGATGGGTTTTCAATACAAATCAAAGTATACTCAATCAATCTTTGTTTTCTTTATTTTTATTGTTGCACGCAGTGTCCCCCCTGAAGTTGGGCTTCATTACGACAGAGAGAACTGATTTCAGGATTGTCTTTATTGACGAAAATATTTTTGCAATGAACCAATGAATCAATGCTTTTTAATCTGCTCTTGTACAAATTTAACACTCATTACTTTGGCCTGTATCCTTTGTTGTGTGTTCAGGTCAGCTCAGCTGGTGGCAGACATCGCTATGGCCCAGGAGACCAATCAGAGCCCTGTTCCTATGTTATGTCCTACAGGCTGTGGTTTCTATGGTAACCCTAGGACTAATGGCATGTGCTCTGTGTGCCACAAGGAGCACCTGTCAAGACAAAACAATGGAGGAGTCAGTACTATAAGCCCTGTGGGTAAGTCCTGCTGGGTCTGTCTCAGTTTTCTCTTTTTTCTGTTTCCATGCAAACATTGAACCAAAGTCCCAGCCTTTGTGTCTGACAGTAACATGCAGTGAAACTTTCTTCCCCAGGCAGCAGTAGTGGCCCCACCGTTGAAGCATCTGCAATCCAGAGGTTAGAGGCCACTTTGAATAATGCTGCAGCAGCTGCAGTGGCTGCTGCAGAGGTAGCAGCTGAAGCTGCCGCGTCCGCTGAGGCTGCAGCCGCTGAGGCTCTCAGGTGAGAGACTAACCTTTAAGCCCTTCAGCAGTTTAAGCCAGTTTTAAACACTAATATATAACCATGTACTATTAAACCCTCCAAGTGATATATCTATTTTTGATTCAACCATAATAATGCCTCTTTACTTGAAAAAGATGAATTTAGTTTAAAATATGTAATGATGAAATTACTCTTGACCTTTTTCGGCATTTCTAATCTTTTCATTCTCACTCATTCTTTGCAGTGGAGTTTCAACAGCCATGTCTGTAACACAACAGATGACTGAGATGAGTCTGTCCTGTGAGCAGAAAGGGGCATCGGGGAGCAAGGTAGAGCTCACAGAACCAGGTGGGTACCCATTATAGACCTCTTTTAATGGGATAGAGGATATTTACTGTCAGACTCACACTACTGAGAGGAATAACACTGTGAAGTCAGCAGGACAGTTTTTAAACTTCTTTTAACTGTCAGCCACTTATAATGGCTTTACAGTCTATACTATAAATAAATCAGATTACCAATTTTTACTAACATAAGAGTGGAGTAACATCATGTTTCATCAAAGAAAACAGACAGGCTATTTTGTCTTAGACTATTATGAAAATGAGTGTAGCAATTAAAATGTATATTTTGATCCAGAACTTTTAATAAATGAGAGCAACACCTCAGTGTCTGTAAAAAGAAAAACAAAAGCATTAAATTAGTTATTTTCTGTGTTTCTACAGTGTTGAATCAGCCCACAACCTCAGCCTCCTGTCCCTCCACTGCTGGCAGTGAGGACTCAAAAGCACCAGAGCCACAAAAACCTAAGAAGAACCGCTGCTTTATGTGCCGTAAAAAGGTTGGCCTTACAGGTATGTCGAGTCATGCTTAAGAAATTTTACTGTTATTAGAAAATGTCTCACACAGCCACAGGATGGTTCTTGTTCTGGATTTATGAGTTTCAAGACAAAAACGAGTTATTCATCAAGTTACTGGACTAATTATTTGCAGTAACTGTATGTTTATACTTATGGTCCCATCTGTGTAATGACTGGAAATGTATATGAGCATTGATCTATAATTGTTACCTTTCAATCCTTCTGCTTTGATCTGGAACTACACTGAACATTAGTAAATAAAATCAATTTGACTTCCAGGGGTTCGTAAAACCAGGGCCACACTGAAAGCTTTGTTTTGTTTCCATACTATCACAAAGTTCACACAAGGTTAATATGTTTACAAGAATAATGAAGCATCAAAGTAAGGTGGGCAGTAATGTTTAATGTTTGATTTGATTTAAGTATACTGATTTATGAAATGGAAACTGTGTCCCATTTTTACAAAAGTCATCAGTGCAAAACAAAATCAGAGACAATACGCTATAAATTCCCACCATTGTCCATGGCTTCAAAAACACTGGTGTGGGCTATACATTCATACATAATACACACATTCATAAAACCAATTTAGGACATTGATTTCATTCATAATTCTGCACAATGCAGTGTAATACAACAAATCTTACATAAATCCTGATATTACTTCGAATTCCAAAGAAAACAGTGCCCGTTATGTTAGCCAGACATAAGAATCGATATTTTAAGTGAAATAGTGAAAAGGCAAACAGAAAAAAGGTTGCTGTCTTTTTCCAAATGTGAAACAGTGGATGAAAGGTTATCCTGTTTCTGTGTTGAACACTAACCTGGTAGCATAGGTGACAGGCATGAAGTAAAGAATAACTATGCATTCAAGTAAAATTTGTGGTGGTCTGGTTAGTTTTTCATTTTATTCAGTTCATTTAGTTCATTGGTTCATACAAATTAATTAGCCTACTTTTTAGTTCTATTGTAGCTCAGCCAAAAGCCCATGAAATGCTCCTCTTGGATTAGGTAATACTTAATCCTGTAGGTTGGGGGCTCTCACTATAGACTGGAACACTTTTTTAATGTAGTACACAGATTGTAATAAAAACATTTGGCAGAAAACACCTCCCAGATATATCGTAGGCAAATTTTTCCCCTTTAAGCCGTGCGTTGTCTTTCTATTTTCTACACGTGACTGTATCGCCGTGACACACTTACATCTGTGCTGGTTTATCAATTTTGGAGAGTGAAGGTTGTGCAATAAATCCACACTACAAAAGAAATGTTCAAATTTCAAAGCATAACTCAAGAGCTTATGAGACAAAAAGCTCTACTTTAAATCGAGAAAAAAAAAAACACTGTCAAAAAACTGCATTAAAATCCACCACAGTTGGGAGCTCCAAATGTCTTGTTTGTAAAGCAGGGATGTTGTGCAGTGGTAAGGATGTCACTTATCCAACTCACTCTATTTCTTTCTGTGGGTTTTTAGGTTTCGACTGCCGCTGTGGGAATCTGTTCTGTGGAATTCACCGTTACTCTGACAAACACAACTGTCCGTATGACTACAAAGCCGAAGCTGCTGACAAAATCCGCAAAGAAAACCCGGTGGTTGTTGCTGACAAGATCCAGAGAATATGAACAGGACTCTGTTTGACTTTGAACACTGGGAGGAATCGACTTTACGAAACGGACTTGAGCCTAATCATCTTCCTAAAGGATCTTTCCCTTTTTCCCCTTTGATCATTTCAGGACTTTTTCTCCCAGTGCATGAGAGTTCAGTTTCTTATTTCAGCTTTTAGTCCTGTTTGCGTGTGATTTTAATTTTATGGAAGTTGCATTGAACAAGTAAAATGTATATGATGAGGGTTGGAGGAAGAAAGAATTGTCCTTTAGGATAAGATGCTGTTTGGGTGGACTTTGTGATCCTCCTCCTGAGGTGTATTGAACTCTGCCTGGCGGGAGCCAAACATTTGGGCCTGTTTGGACTCTGACTGTTACTGCTGTTGGCTGATTGTGCCGTGTCAGCTGCGCTTGCTCTCTGCTGGCTTGAGTAGCAAAAAAATTTGACTTTTTGCCCTTGTTGCGTTTGTGGCCACAGCCTAACCCTCCGTACTTGTCAGGCTTTACGTCCTGGTAAGTTTTTATTGACTGAAAAGTTTTTCTGTGCCGCTGGTATCCGTTTTTCAGACAGAAGACTTTGAAGAACAGACTTTGTCGCTTGCCCTCTTCTTGCCTGCTCATAACCCTTCCCTCTGCTGTTTGTGCAAAATCAGAATCACAGCTTGGTTTTCTTGTTTTTCCCTTCTGTCAATCCCTTGCTGAATGCTGTGAGTTACTCTGTGCCCTGGATCTGGACTGCAGGCACGTGTACTTCCTGCATCGTTGGTCTTTAAGCTCATTCACTGAAGTCACATGATGGTGCACGTCACCTGATGTATTTTTCTCCATTAGTTTTTGTTTCATGTTATTTTTGTTTCCCAGAAAAGTGTGTGTATGCTGTGTGTGTCCGATAGCCTAAACTTGTTTTTGAATTTTGCCTTTGGGTTTAGCTCCACTAATATTTTCATCCCTGATTTCACTGTTTCCTACAGTTTTAATGTGAGCTGACAGATCCACAACATTGGGACTTTTTCATCAGACATGAGTGTGTGTAAGGGCTGTTGTTTGAGTTACTGTATGAGTCTAAGTGGTTGTGTTGCTGCGGTGACTTAGTGAGACAAGTGGTTGTAGGTTATTAATAATTTTGGGTCCAGCTGCTTGATCAGTTTCTGTTTTTTACCCTTTAGTTATGCAAGTTTGTACAAACATCTTTATTTATATACTGCAGTGCGTGTAATCCTCAAATAAAAGAGTAATAATTGTATGATGTAAATAAATTATGTTCACAAATATAACACCAGTCCTTTGTGGCCTTTTATTGAGACATCAACTTTCCATGTAGCCTGGAAAATACCTCCCGATTGCTTAGACTTTTCCTGAATGAATGTCAGTTTGAGCCAATTGTGGAAAGAACAATTTTGAAGGAATTTTTGAAACCCAAAATCCCTCAAGGGCTTCTGGAAAAGTGCTGTTCAATTATTCTTTAGGAACAAAAAGAGAAGTTTATGTCTATAAGTTTTGTTTCGTATCACTGCTGTCGCTGACAATCAGTGAAATAATCTGTTTCATCAACTAAAAACCAAAATTAACCAGGAGAGACTTTCGCCTTTTCAGAAGCATGACGTTTGCTTACGTGAATTGTTTCCCTCTCCCTGTCATTTCCTTGCAAGTTTTCTCTCTGAATTGAATTAAAAACTGGGACAGAAGAGGCCTGTTTTCAGATGAATAATCTTTGATTTCACACCCGCAGTCTGGAGTGACATCAGGGATCAATAATGAGCTGTACAGCTGTCTCACCCACAGAACAAATGTCCAGGAACCTAGAGAGAGAGAGAGAGAGAGAGAGAGAGAGCGAGAGAGAGCGTGTTAAATGTATCCCTGTTGTCGAGCTCCTGACTAGAACCCCTGAGCAGTCAACCAGCCAGGATCAGCACCTTTCCTGGGGGACCAGCCAAGTGGGAGTGGGGCCCCTGAATCAACCATTGCGCCCTGGCTCGGATTCATCGGGCGCCCCTCTTCATTTTTGTGGAGGCTGAGGTTTAGCTCAAGGACGAGCAGGTGACTTAACTCATCCAACCAGTCTGCACTGCCTGGGATCAGGTCTGACTGCTCCCACCAACCCAACCACCAAACACTCACTGTCCAGCTTACTGCCAAGTGACCCCACCTCACCCCCTGGTCTGGTAAGAGGAAGATGCCCTGGTTTCCCTCTTCTGAGTGTGAAGGCCACATCACCTATCTGTATTTGAAAATGGTTTTAGATAAAGCCATAAGACAACACAGCCCATGAAAAGAACAATACTAATTACAATCAAAGTAAAAAATATTGAAATAGAACAATAATATAACACAAACTAAAATAGAAACAAAAAGAAAACATCATTAAAAAGTAATGTAACAAACTAAAATAAAGAGAAAATTGAAAATAAAAAACACAGTTAAAGATTGAAGAAAAGAAAACAACTTTTAAAATTATTTGAAAATCTCAAAAGAAAAACATAGTTACAATTAAACAACTAACTAAATCAACATTCCTTTAGTGTTAACAAATTGATAAAAAAAACTTGTTATAAATACAATGAAATTATGAAAGGAATAATTAAATGAACTCATACACAAACAAACAAACAACGTACAAAGTAGCAACTTTAATTCATGAACAAAATATCATTCCGTGCCCAACGAAAGGAATTGATATGTCCTTCACCTTAAGTTCAAATTTCATACAAACATTCAAGGTCAGTCTCTGTAAGTAAAATGAGTAAACTTTATGTGTATATGTTTTTTTTTATTATTATTTTTTTCCCATATGAGGTAAAAAAATAAAAGAGGTTAAAGATTTTTATCACTGGCTTGACCTATTCTTACTGTCACAGTATATAGTGTTACTTATGCAGTACAAATCACATGATGAAGACAGTTTCTCTTCGATACATGATATTGGATGAAGGTCCATAAAACTTTTAGCTTGTTCGGTCATTCTTAGAAAGAAACCCTTCACAAAACAAAAAGAAATTTGAGCAGAAACGAAGATTTTTCAGTTTAGAAAAAAAAGTGGTATTGTATCTGGAATATTTATGATATTTTACAGAATACTTCATATCCAATACTTCACATAAAGTGCATAACAATGAGCAAGTGTTTTATCTGTAAAGCTCCGTAAATACAGTACATCAAATTTCACTTTATGGCCCCTAGGTGGCACAAAAGACCAGCGATACCATCAAACATCATATAGGGGGAAAAAAGTGCCTTTTGGGGGTCATGATTATGAAGTAAGTGTAAAATGTTGAAGCTGTAGACAAACATGATACTAAATCCTACAAGTCAAAGCAAACTACATAAAATGACATCACTGATATGTTTACAATCTGTACACTAATAATTATTCATAATTAATAATATTAATAGTTAGTGAAGGTCACAGTCAAGACCATGAAAAAAAACAGTAAAACTATGAATATTTAGATTTTTTTTTTCTGTCCACACACACACACACACACACACACACACACACACACACACACACACACACACACACACACACACAGTGTTGTCTAGTAAAATATAAGCAGTGATACAATATCACCCATTCATCTTGATCCATTAAGTTTTTATTGCTCATGCAACTTTTATGGTGATTATCCATGAAATATTGATTCAGAGTCATGTATTGAGTGGGAAGACATGAAAATGTTTAGTAATTCATGTGAAGATTATAAATGTATTCAAATTAAATAGAAAGACAAGGACCTGTGCTCATTTTTGTAACAACTTTCTTATTCAATACTTCAACTCTAAAACGAAGTTTCTGAAAATAAATTATACTGTTTATAATAATTAGCCCACATTAACAATCTTTCCATGATACAGTGGTTTTGTGACTGTGTCTGTATGACTGAAGGACAAAACTGTAATGAAATCTACAGAGGGCCAGTGGTAAACTATACAAACTTATCATGATTTTAAAAAAGACTGAACTTAAGAGAAATTTAAAAAAAAGCAGGACTACTCTAAATTGCTTATAAGTAGCACTGATCATCGAGACACCTCAAGAAATGTTTTTCAATTCCAAAAGTTTGAAGTTTGTCCATGTGGCCCATATTGAACAAGATCAAAATTCACAAAAACTGGAGCCTGAAACACAGGCGACTCTAAAATATCATCGTGTATGTTTTTGAAGACATACAGCTCACCTGTGAAGTCACCTCAAGTGCACTCACATAAATATTAGCAGAAGTCCTCAAGGGTGTGAACATCTCACCTGTGGGAACTGATGACCATGTAATGTAATCATTTTGTGAAAAATGAGCTCTACTCTATAATTCAATGAGGCTGTGAAGCGTTTCTCTTTACTGGGTGCCGCTCTGCACAGAGAGACATAGAGAGCTGCTGTCGGACTCTGCTGCCATCTGGCTGACTTCACACCTGCTGTAATTTTATTGTAAGATCCAAACAAATAATATTTCCACTTCAAGGTCAGCTGAGGGTATTTATGTATGCTTAATGAGTCATGGAGTGAAACCTAAACCGTCATTAAATCTTCAGGGCGTCTAGTCTACCTCTGTGCAGGGGTTTCCAATTGCAGGAGGAGTGAGAGTGTCTCTAAGCGCTTTAAATGATGTCTTTATTCTGGCATTTTTTGAAAAAATAAATAAATAAATAAAATAGAGCAGGACCTAAAAGTTAAACCTGGCTAAACTATGGACCATTCCTAGTGCTGTTTAGTTTTCTCAGGATCAATTTGAGCAACTGGTGAGACTGACAGCTGAGTATCCATTTTGATGTGGTAGTTACCAAATCCATTGTCTAAGCTGAAGGAGGATAAAGTAGGCTCTGCTTGAAAGCCACAGTGGATTACTTTAGAGACCAAAATTTGCTGAACCTGAGCACCTGTAGGGAGCAGGTCACATGCAGCAGTCGTCATAGTGACGGCAGCATCAGACACCTGAGTTGGGTGCTGGCAGAAAGCCTGTGTGGAGAAGAAAACCCTTTTTGGGGGGTTGACTGGGTGAACGCTGCAAAGGGCACAGAGGACAGGTGCTTTTATTATTTTCAGAGATGCCAAGGAAAATTGATCAAGCTGCTCTGGATGAAGGTGAGATAATTATTAGAGGACTGAGGGTCTTATCTGCATTGACATTCAAACAACCCAAAACACTCAAATTTAATGAAAAGCATTTTTAATCTGGTGAACCAAGGAGGAGAAAAATGTTTTCCTGCTTGAAACAAAAAAGAAAAATAATTTTGTTCTGCCATAGAAATGTTCATTCATTTATGTCAGCTTTTAAGACTTCTTACCAGCAGATTTTATACCAAATTATGTAAAAGTTTGTGGATTTGAGTCACTTTTCTTTCAAAGAGCAGGAGCTTAAAATATAACCACAGCTGTTATCATTGGTTCTGCTTTTCTTTTCACTTGGTTCTGTTAAAACCTGGAAAATTAAGCTCATGAGTTGGTACTTAAACATTTTTTTCTTACTCTGTAAAGGATTATTTTGATCACTTAGTACTTAAGGTTTTCAGCCTAGCTCTGTAAGACAATACTGAAGCACGGCTGCATATGCTAACGTAACCCATGAAAATTGAGAACAATGGAAAACACTAGTCACCAATTGTACCAGGCTACTGTTGGACAGTCAAGGTCATTTCTGGCAGATAAAAAAATACATCCAGGTAAATAAAAAGAATAAGAAAGAAAGATGATAATAATTCTACAATCTTTGTTTTATGGAAACTACTAACAAGGTATGATTTTTCAAACATTACACTGGATTGGTTTGGTCATAAGTGAATTACATGCATTGAAATGTAGCCTGTAAATGTGTTTACCTTAACATAAAACCCATTTTTTTCTTTTCTACAAAATTATGATTATTTTTATTTCTGCATCAGTGCTGGCTGCTCTGTCAGGCAAAAGGCAACTACTGCTACTTAAAGCTTAATGCTAATGCCATGCCAACAATGAAAATGCTAATTTTCATTGTTGGCAGTTTAAGTCAATTTTAATTCATTTAAGCTCAGTTAGCAGGTGAGTTACAGTAACAGTGCTGCCAAAACATTACATAGCTATTGAATATATCAAACAAGTACATTTTAATATTCATTAGCTCAATCAAGCTTGTTAGCATGTTAGCATAAGATAATATAAACGGTAAGAGAGAGATAAAACCTTGAAATAACTGAAAGTCATTTTGAAAAGAGAATGATTAGTTTTACTCCAACATAATAACTAAAGATGAAAATATAGATATATTGTGGTCTGTGGCACTTTTTGAATATTGCATTGAGTTGTGTTTTTTGTGTTCTTCCTCAGTGGGGATAGAAGTGGACGGGGATTTGAGTGACAGTGATGGTGAGTGGATTAAACAGGAATTTTTAAGACCTGTCTGGCCTATTAGCTTTAGTTTCTACCAATATCTCTGTTTTTCTTGCTGGGTGAGTCCTGCTCAATAAGTTTCAGTGAGCTCTGTGTTTTTCAACATTTTCAACATTGTGATTGTAAGTGCAATTTGTAAGCACTTGATTTGGGACACTGTCTTTACATTTTTACTTGTAGTGTCATTTTTTGCTGCATAAAACTTTGATATAGCTACACCACCACAACACCTATATTATAAACTTTATTGAAGTGAATAGGAGTATCCATATGAAGTGGATTGCAGCAACTCCCTCAGTCGGATGTATTTTTTTCTAAAAATGGACGTGAATCTAGATCGAATCTTCTTTTCAACGCTACTTTTCTTTGCTCAAATCAACTTTGTATTAGACACAATGTGTTTGATAACAGTTATGTAGCGCTGTTGTTCGAAACAGGACACCAAACTTTGCTAGTTGGTTTTGTGGTTTAGTCACTGGCTACATTCAGTGCTACTCACACCCTGGTGCTTTGTGAGGTACAAGTATCTAATATCAGTGAATCCTGCCAGTGCTCATTTATCAAGCAGAGCAAATGTAACCTGGCTCTTTTTTTATTGATAGACTGACAGGTTTGAACAAATCACTGCAGAATAACTGCTGCATGTGGGTTAGAATTAACATTTACACAAACAGCTTAGCCCATATTTTAGCCTTCAGCCCATGCTTTATCACTCTCTTGTTTCGTTTCTTCTGCTCTTCTATCCCTTTTCTGTCAGGCAGTCAAGCTCTAGTGTCGGTAATTATTATTCAAGTCTGACCCTGTTGGGAAGCTAGGAATTAGAATTTGGAAATAAACTGTTTTAGCGCTGAAAAACCTTATTTTAAATTGGGTGTTATGATCAAGCGTACCTAGAAATTAGACTTTTTCAAGATCACGTAGAAAGTCCTCACAGTCCCTTTAAAATGTATAGAATTATGTCCATACAAATGAAATAAATTGCTCAAAAGTGCAATAAACCATAAGCCATAAGAAATAGGCCATAAAAAAATGTAAACTTAAAAGGAGAAGGAAACGTAAAACTGGAAAATGCTGAAAAAGGAACAGAGCGATTTCCCAGTGAGACTTCCCAGATTTTATGAGCAAAAAAAAAATGCATTCAGATCAGCCACCAATTGAAAACTTTTATGCAAATCATGTCTTGATGTAGACGGTGCCACGAAGAGGTCAAACAGAAGACAAGCAGCTGGAAGAGGAGCTGCAAGAGGGAGAGGCCGCGGTAAAAAGCCTCCCAGCGATGATGAGGACGAAGATGAGGAAGATGAAGACGACGCTCCCAAGAGACGCAGAGGAGCAAACAATAGAAAACCTGCTCAGAAGCGAGGTGGCAAGGATGAGGATGAGAGCGAGGATGAGGCTCCCAAGAGAAGACGAGGAGGAGGAGCAGCAGCCAATAAGAAGAGAGGAGGAAAAGCCCAGGACAGTGATGAGGACAGTGAGGCGGAGAAAGGAAAGAAGGGAAGGAGAGGTGGAGGGAAGAAAGGAGGGAAAGAGGAGGAGGATAGTAAGGGTAAGAAGGGAGATGCCAAAGGGAAGGGGGATGCCAAAGGGAAGGACAAGGGGAAAGACAAAGACAATGACAAGAAAAAGAAAAAGAAGGGTGACAGGTAAGTCAAAGGACGTAACCACTAAACGCACAAAGGTTTTTCCCCCAAAACTTTTTCAGTCAAACTGATAGAAAACCAATTTCCTTTAAGAATGAAGAACTGGATTTTTTTCAGATTAATTAATTCCCATAGTGAGTTAAAATTCTCAGATAAGAAGTCAGTTTAATGAGGTAAAAAGTCAAAGATTTCAACTTTTTCCTCATGTTTTTGACTTTTAATCTCCGAATTTTGTCCGTTGTCTCAAAATACTGACTTGGAATCTCAAAATTTGGACTTTTTGTCTTGAAAATTTGCTTTCTTCCTCATAGTTTTGACTTTGTTTCTCATAGTTTTTGCCTTTTCCCAAAATTGCGACACTTTATCACAAAATTTTGACATTATAATTCAAAGATTTGACTTTTGATCTTATGATTTTGACTTTTTAATCTAAAAAATGCGCCCTTTCCTCATCATTTAGATTTTTTAGTCTCAAATTTTGGCCTTTTTTTCCCTCATAATTTTGACTTGATATATGCCAAAAAATATCTCAATGAAGCCAAGTTCTTTTAAAAGTACTTTTTAACTTGCGAAAATGGGCTTCCATACAAACTATATTTGCTTGGTATTAGCAAATGGTATGTTAGCCTTGTGAGCATGATGTGTTTCTGCAGTTCTTGTCCAAAGCAGTCAAATGATCTCATTTTCGAGAGTAACAGCTTTTGCTTTTCTCTGCTCAGACTGATCTTACAGCCCACACACTTTGTTTTGTAATTCACTTCTTGTATGCTTTTCTGTTCTTTCCAGGAGATTATGAATGCACTTCGTCACGGTAGAGCTCCATCATTTGATCTTTGTCTTCATCGTTCTTTCCTCCCACAGTTCTTCGGATTCAAACAGCAACTCTGAAGAAGAGGAGGAGTCCATGTCAGAGGGAGAGATGGCTCAGCTGATGGAGGAGGTGGAGGAGAAGAAGAAACTCATCGCCACCATCAGGAACAAACCTTGGAGGATGAAGAGGAGGCTCACCCACCTGAAGTAACCTCTTTCACCTGTTCCGGATTCATCTTTCGATTTATAATTCTTCAAATCAGAGCCATTTTCCAAACTTTATCAGGGAATGAGCTTATGTAATTTTTACTGGGTTTAAACAGTGCATGAAACTTTTCAGGCCCATTTTATTGCTGGCAGAAAGAAAACAAACTTAACAAGAGATAGATAATATGACTCTTGGGGTAATAAATTAAAACTAAATGTCATTCTTTTGTTTGTCATGTTGTTTTCTTTTCCCACAGAGAGGCTCAGGAGTTTGTTGATAAATTCGAAGGAGCTTTGGGAAAAGGAAAAGGCAGAAAGTGGTACGCCTATAAAGTGATGATGACAAAGGTGAAGCCGAAATCTGGACAACCTGTCTTTTCTGTATGTCCTGCTGAAATATCTGAGGGTCCTCTCATGAGTTTTTTTTTTTCTCTTAAAACTCCAGAAATGGATCAAGTTCCAGAGGGATTTTGAGAATTTCAGAACAGCTTGTATCCCCTGGGAGAGAAAGATTAAAGAGGTGGAAAGTAAGTTTGGTGTGAAGCCAAACAGCTCCTCCAAGTGGACGGATGAGGAGAGTTAAAAACATCCTCTTAATGTTTGCAGGTCATTTTGGATCATCTGTGGCATCTTACTTCATCTTCCTGCGTTGGATGTACGGCATGAACCTGGTTCTGTTCGGTTTCACTTTTGGGCTGGTGGTCATCCCTGAGGTGAAATGACGCACTCTTATTCACATTGACTATTTTAAAGCTATAAAACATTTGATAAATAAAATATAAAGATACATTTTATTTGAATATGTACAAGCACAATAATATAGATCAGAGTTTCATTTTGCATGTTTTTAAAGTGATTTTAAAAATTCTGACAGGTTCTAATGGGCTTGCCATACGGGTCAATACCAAGGAAGACTGTACCCAGAGCAGAGCAGGCCACTGCTCAGGACTACTCTGTGCTCATGGACTTCAATGTGAGCCTGATGGACATGCACTACAATCCATATTTAATAAATGAGTTAATCCTTTGATATTGTGTCAGTAAGAGATTTAAAGTAAGAGACAAGCTTTACAAAAAACATGGCACATACATACTAAATAAGTCAAAAATTGATAGCATCACTGGGAGTTTTTCTTTTTGTTTCTCAGGGCTATTGCAAGTATTCAGTCCTGTTTTATGGATATTACAATGACCAGAGGACCATCGGCCTCCTGAAGTTTAGGCTGCCTCTATCCTACCTCATGGTTGGGATCGGGACCTTTGGCTACAGCCTGATGGTTGTCATCCGCACGTAAGTTGTAGCAACATCCATCTTATACAGTTGTTCTTCATTTATCCTCCCAACAGAGATAAATACCAAGTTTCTCACATTCCTTGACCTTTTTCAAGCCTGAGCAGTGAGGATGTACTGAGTCCAAACAAGAAGCTTTAGACAAATCAAGGGGAAATAAGTATAAACAGTTTATGGTCATAGATTCAAATTTATAGGAGAATGGTATACATAATGGTTATATATCATGGAACCTCTGTACCCATGAAGAAGTCTGTTTTATTGTTTTCAGAATGGCCAAAAATGCTGACGTGGGTGGTGGAGATGGAGAGGAGGGAGAGTTCACATTCGCCTGGAAGATGTTCACCAGCTGGGATTACCTCATAGGAAATGCGGAGACAGCAGACAACAAATATGCTTCCATCACCACCAGCTTTAAGGTGAACACAGCCAATATTTTACTAGAAACAAATAAATCTTTGGAAAAAGGATTGAGTCCTTCATCAGTTTTACATCCTTTTTCCCCCTTTTTTTGAGATTAGGAGTCCATCGTGGATGAACAGGAGAACCAGAAAGATGAGAACATCCACCTGCGTAGGTTCCTCAGAGTCCTGGCTAACTTCCTCATCACCTGCAGCCTTGGTGGCAGCGGATACCTCATCTACTTTGTGGTGAAGAGGTCTCAGGAGTTTGCTACCAGGGACGACCTCAGCTGGTACGAGAAGAACGAGGTAATTTTCAGTAGATGGGTTGAAATAAGGCCTGTATGATAAACTCTGCATCCACTTACAGGGTCAATGCTGATGTTCCTCCAAGTATGATCTGAACCACTTTAAATTTTAAAACCCTATAAATGTATTAAAATAATCCCCTCGTAAACATAAATAACCCACAAGGATGTTCTCTTTTTTCAGTCCATTTTTTGCTTTGCTTGCTGTGATTGTCATTGCATCATTTTTGACAGCTGGAGATCATCATGTCTCTACTTGGTCTGGTGTGTCCTCCACTGTTCGAAACCATAGCTGAGCTGGAGGACTACCATCCTCGAATCGCCCTAAAGTGGCAGCTTGGGCGAATCTTCGCCCTCTTTCTTGGAAACCTCTACACATTTCTGTTCGCCCTGTTTGATGAGGTTAATACAAAGGTAAGGTTGTCAGACAGAAACAAAGGAAAAGAAAACTGCTCACATAATATTCTCTTGTTGGCAACACATTTAAAACCAATTGCCTTTCAATATGTGCGTATAGCATATCATCAGTTTATCTTCAACTCAGAGTAACATACATTTCTTCTTATCTCATTTATAGATGAATAGTTAAAGGGGAACAGTTATGACTTTTCCTTTCAAATAATTTTAATGACTTTAACAGCTGATATATGGAGTCAGTCAAAACAGTACACATTTTAAAGCAAGCAGTCATGATGAGTAATACACATGAGCATCAAAAGACAGTAAGGAATGACTTTTTTGTCTTATTAGGAAACAATGAGAAGTGTGTTTCAATCCACCGAGAAATAGTTACTCTAATAAGCTCTTTTGTCTAATAATTTGAAGCTCTTTATCAGTGTCTTGGGTAGTAATACAATTTTACACCACTAGAGGGCCTCTCTAGATTTGTCAACCATTTTTCGTTTACTTTGTTTGGAGTTTTTGTTTTTGTGCATGATTGCATAATAAAAAAAAATCAACTTTTCTTTTTCTTTTTTTTTATTTTTACAGTTTCTGTCACTGTTGTGTGATTCTGTTTTTTTTTTTTTGTATTTAAGCTGTTAGAAGAGGAATCTATTAAGAACGCTTCCATCTGGGCCATGAAGGAGTATTACGCCAATTTCTCCATGACATCTAACGACACAGATGCCACCCCACCTCCCATGAACCCCGCTGACGTCATCAGAGGACCCTGCTGGGAAACGGCTGTTGGAATAGTAATGAACATAAAACTTGATATAGTGCTTTATGAGACATATAACCAACAATTATGGATGGTAGACGTCAGAACACCAATCTCATCACTGGTTGTCATGCAATAACTACTATTTAAAATATACGTTAAAAACAAAAACAAAAAAGATTGCTGCTGCCATTCTAACAATTTTAGTTTTCATCTGACTATAGAAAGGACAATTTTTTTTTTTGACAGTATCCCTTGTGTCATTCCAGGAGTTTGTAAAGCTGACAGTGTCAGACATCCAGGTGACCTACCTGACTATTCTTATTGGAGACTTCGCCCGGGCCGTCATTGTTCGCTTTCTCAACTACTGCTGGTGCTGGGATCTGGAGGCAGGATTTGTGAGTCCACAGCACCACATGACTCAGTTATAATTTAGATAATTTACAAAGGGTATGTTTAAAGAAAAGTTAGCTTTCATTAGCAGCTCTTCAACACTCTTCTTCTGCTTCTTTGTAACTTCATCAAAGATTAAAAATACATTTTAACACCACAGAAAACGACACCCATGGGCTCAAATTAACTGATGTAAGGACTTTATGAATAATTCTTCAATGCGAGTTGAGGTGTGTCATAATTTTCTGTGTTCGTGTTCAGCCGTCATATGGAGAGTTTGACATCAGTGGTAATGTGCTCGGATTGGTCTTCAACCAAGGGATGATTTGGTACACATGCTCTTACTCTCTAATTGTGTGTGTGTATATGTTAGTTTTACATGTGTTGATGTGTTTTCTGCATGTTTTCTCTATCACTGACTGTGTCTTTCACACTGTCTTTTTCATTCTCTAAGTTTCACGTTTTTTGAAATTGTTGAGGTGATAGCTGGTAACTTGCTGTCAAAAAACTTTCTTTATAAGACTGACTGTGTTTCCTAGAGACAAGTTCTCATATCAGTTTGTTTCATAGTATTTAACCGTATCGTGTGGTGTCACTTTCTGATGTTTTTCAGGATGGGTGCATTTTATGCTCCTGGCCTGGTTGGCATCAATGTGCTCCGCCTCCTAAGCTCCATGTACTATCAGTGTTGGGCCGTGATGGCCACCAACGTCCCCCATGAGAGAGTCTTCAAGGCCTCAAAGTCAAACAACTTCTACATGGGTCTGCTGCTCCTCATCCTTTTCCTCAGTTTGCTTCCTGTGGTCTACACAATCATGACACTGCCGCCTTCGTTCGACTGCGGACCCTTCAGGTAACACTTTAACATCAGCTGTGAAGTGTAAGGAGTAGAGTGTGTGCAAACAAACAGCTGCACAGATATTGACTATGCTTGTGTCTGTAGTGGGAAGGTGAAAATGTTTGATGTGATCATGGAAACGATTGATCTGGACCTTCCTGCCTTCATGGGGACATTGTTCAGCTACGCAGCCAACCCTGGCCTCATCATACCAGCTGTACTGCTCATGGTGTGAGTGTGCCGGAGACATATGCCTATAAACACACCCAGATCATGCTTTCCAAAGGACATGCTTAAGTCCCATCACAGTGAAAAAACATCCCCCCAGCTAGATTTAAGCAGCAGCAACTATAAACTGTTTCCTCTGGCATTGTGGTGTTGTAAAACTTTTAACTTTGAACTCTAAAGCTGATAAATATTAAGTATTGGTTCTTTGCAGACTGGCCATCTACTACCTGAACTCTGTATCTGAGGCTTACAAGAACTCTAACATGGAGCTGAAGAAGAAGATGCAGATGGTGAGATGAGAATCATGCTAAAGTTATTGTTTACAGGCACAGTTTGTTACAGTTTGATTCATCAGTCTCGGTGTTTCTGTGGAAGAACTAAACTGATAGCTGTATTCTTTGAGCAGCTTCTTGATATATTTCCATCACAATTATAACACACTCTAAAAGACGATTTGGAGCCTCTCTTGTTTACTCTTCAGTCAGTTTCACTGTCATCTCTCTGTTTCCCTCCATGTCTGTCCCTCTAGGCCAGAGATGAGGAGAAAAACCGCAGGAACAACACGGACAGCACTAACCAGGTCATGAAAGATCTAGAGGACCTGTTGCCGAATCGCTCTCTTGCCCCTCCAGCTCCACCTGAGCCTGGTCAGTCAACCTTTCATAGATCGTTCATTGCAGATATATGAGAAACATAACTGATGTATTTTAGATGGCAATATATGAAATCTCTTATTGATTCCAGTGGAACACAAACAGCTGTGATGTGTTGATGAGGGTTTGTACGTAAATGACTGGACAGCTGATCCCTTAATGTCTCACTCTCGAAACAGAGAAGAAACCAGAACCAGAAGCAAAGCCAACAAAGACCAAGCCAGGAGCAGCGGGTAAAGGTGTTAACCTGCAGAAGGACGTGGCTCTGGCAACGCCAAACCCCAACGCTCAAGGACCAGTAAGGCAGCCCCCAGGCCCGAGAGGACGAGGACAGGGACCTGGTCCTGGTCCTGGACCAGGCCGGGGCCGTGGTAGAGGGCCCCCTCCCAGATAAATGAGAAATCTCTTTTTATTTCACAGCCAGACACATAGAAGAATCAAGTTACATGTAAGACGGACTGTGAGGACTTTCTAAGTGATATTGAAAAAGTCTCATCCCTATAAAAAGTATCATCTATATATGCTTGATACTAATCCACAACTTAAAGGTTAAATTGCAAGTTTAAAGCTAAAACACAGGGTAAAAGCTAAAACACTAGCTAAAGGCTGAAACACCATCTAAGATCCAAAACGTCTATAGGCTCAAACATGAGCTGTAGGCTAAAACACAAGCTAAGCTATTTGTCAATGTGCATTTCACCCACATGCAACAGTCGCACTGTAGTGATCTGTTGAAACTTGAGAGTCTGTCAATAAAATAAAGAGCCAGGTTACATTTGCTCTGATTGGTGGGTGAGCGCTGGGAGGACACAACCAGGGTTCACGGTACATGTTACAGATATGTCTTCGAGCACTGGGCTGTGAGTAGTGCTGAATATAGCTGGCTACTAAATTATGGTACATGCTGAGCTCACAAAGTTTGCTTGTTTACACCTTTCAAATAACAGCTCTACATAGCTATTGATGAATAAATAACATTGTTGCATTGTATCTTATAACAAGTTGTCTTGAATAAAGAAAAGTAGTGTTTAAAATAGGATCTGGTTTCCATTAGTTTTTCCAAAACAACTGGTTAAGCGTCATATCTTCACAACCGTTTGAGTCCTCCGGCCAAAGGAGTTGCTGCAATCCACTGGACAGACAGTCCTCACAGTCCCTTTGAGTCATGGCTGTCTTTGAGTTTTAGTTGAGTCTTTTTTTACTTACTGACATCAGGGTGCAATCAAATTTTTCAGGTGATGTTTAAAAATGGATGGTGTATTTACTTTGAAGTAAACACAGAGCATTCAAAACTTTGATCTTGTCTTGAGTTGCTTTTACTTACTAAAGAAACGTTCATGTTTCTGATCATAATGCTGTACAGATTCAATGCTGTATGTCATGCTAACAATGACTTTAGACAACAAATATCTGGTAATTTTTGTTCTCTGTTTCTTGTACAAGATTTTGTCAGTCATGTATGATTTTTAATTTGCAATAAATCTTTTAAGTACACCTTTGTCGCTGTGTGGTGTGTATCCTTTTTCTTTGGACCATTTGTTACAGTTAAATCTGGAACTTGTTCCACAAACTAAATGTAAATTTGAGATGTTAATATTAAAAAAAAAAAATCTTGAAGGGCAGTTTCAGATTTATGTAGCATACAGATGAACATTTATGCACACTGACACTGATTACCCCCCTCCTGTTCTACATCTCGTCACATCTTTTCAGTTCTGCAGAACAATGTTGTTCAACATTTACTGTGTAATGTTAATCATGGGCTTCTGCTATAGGCAAGGATCTTTTTTCATTATTTAATCGACTCATTTATTAGGGGAGACACTGGCAATGAAGAAAGTTTAAGTGTTAATACATGGCAAAAATATCAGTCAAAAGTGAGAAGCTGCCAAGCAGAGATCAGCACAAGTTCCCCAGGTTCCCCTAATAGCAGAGTCAGCACAAGAGAAAAAATGCTGAACGTCAGGCTTAGTCAAATATCTATGTAAATAAGTGGTTGTTTTAGAAAACAAAGCACAGCCACTCCATTCTTGCTGCCCTCATTCCCGGTGTCAGAGTGAAAAATCATATGTTTGCAAGGGCCAACACAACAAGAGTCACACAACCTGTCAGAAGAGCACAAAGCTTCAGACTGTCAGCGAACAGGAATGTGGTCTTTAAGGGGTTGGCAGCTGATTGGCTGATCCTGCTCGGGTATCAACCCTCCTGAAACTCACCTGCACAGATCTGGGTGGAGACACTGCAGTGTGAGTTCAACAGTGACTCCACAGATCTACAGACAAGGGTGTGACGACCATCTGCAGAAGCACAGGTGAGGTTTTACTCAATTTTTGGATCGAAAAAGAAAACGATTGAGTCTCAAGTAAACTTGATTTTTCTTTTCTTTTTTGTCTCTATCTACAGAAACAGCTTTTGTCTGGTTTTAACTTTCCAAGCCGAAAAAAAAGCCAAACAAAAAATGTCCTTCTTCAAGAAATTCTACATGGATATCATTCATGACCGAGACAGTGATAATGAAACTATCAAGGTGAGTGTCAGTATCCTTAGAAAACAGCAATAGTTTGATTATATTTCCTTGGATCACTCTTGGAAACAACTCTTAATTTTGGCCTTGGTTGGAAATAGCATATTGCTTTCTATTTAAGGATCAATTATTCTATTTTTAGAACTTTTGATTTTGATTGGGTTTGTCCATGTGGGGAAACAAGTGTTTTCTAAGATCCTGGGCTAAATTTAGTGTTTTTGTGATTGAAATCTGTCTCCCGATGGGGAGGTGTGGCTTTCAAACCGATTGCAGATAACAGACAGCTGTATTTCTTTGTGTGTCCAAATGATTACACATGTAAGCGTCGCACAACTTTAATCCCTTGACAGGAGTTTGAGCTGGTTGTGAAAGTGACTTAAACTAGAAATTATGCCTTTTTTGATCTACAAAAGCAAACAAGACTGACACTTGTTGTATTCTAGCTTTCAAAGCCTGTAAATCTGCTCCCAAGAGTTTCAATGCTGAGAAAAGTAAGATGCTCTCTGTATGAATGAGGCTAAATACACTTGGCCTTACAGTTTTGATTTTTGAAGTGGTTAAAAAAACATCAAATCAATAGTATATTTGTGCATTCATATGACACAATTTCCGGTAACTTTGCTTTCAGTGTCTCACATGAAAAATTAATCCTAAGACTTAGTGTTTTTTGATCTTCCAGGTGAAGGGAAAGCCCAAACCCAAGTTTTATGGAACAGTTGCAGAGTATCCAAACTTCAGTGCCAGCAGTGATGCCGCCGTTCTCCAAGACGCCATCGAACATCACAGTGAGTGGCCGCAGCAATTAGATGTACATATGTTCTCAGAATCAGACAAACAAACTCCTGCCAATGAAGAAATTCCTGACATAAAGTGTGTATTGGGGTTTTTTACAGACGTGGACGAGGAAGTGATCGCCGCAGTGCTGGTGAAGAGAAACAATGAGCAGAGACAGAAAATCAAAGTAGTTTATGAAGCTTCAGCTGGAGAGGTAAGTGAGTCGGCAAAAGTTAAGATCTGAATAACCAATGTATATGAAAAATCTTGTAACCTGACGAAGTGTTTTGAGCTTACTTCAGATTCACATCACAATTCAGCTCAGGTTTGTGACAGATAAAAGTCAATGTAGCTCAAAGTTCTTCCCAAAAATCACTTTGTTGATTTCCACTCAGAATCTACATTATGTAACCTTTAAACTTATGACCACCCTGCAATGCTTTCTATCGCTACCGTTTAACCCTGACTTAAACAGGCACTTTTAGATGTAGTGTTGTGCTTTTCTATGCTATGACTGTCCTCTCATGTTTCATATTTGTATAATTGTGTATTGCACTGTTGTTTTAATCATTTTCCATGTAAAGCATCTTTGAGTTCTTGAAAAGGGCTGCATAAATAAAAGGTATTATTATTATTATTATTATTATTATTATTATTATAACTCTTGGAAGATGTTTCAAATATAATGCACATTCAGTATGTCTCAACTCATGCACGTGACTGCTCTTCTGCAACAGTCTTGTTTTGAAGAAGAAAAAGAAGAGGAAATATTTTATTGATCCCTAGGAGAAAATCCTATTCCCATACTCTTATTGACAACGTATTGCACCCCTGGGCGAGAAATAAAAAATGTATAAACATTCACTATGCATAGTGACCTGAGCCTTGAAAAGATTCAATAGTCAAAGGTTTTTGTTGTCAACTCTCTATTCATATGGGAGGACCTACAGAAAAATCGATACACTGCTCCTCTCTTCTGTTGAATTTTTAAATATGAAAATATAAAGAAATAAAGTAAAGAACAGAACAAGGACACAGCCTATGTACATAGTGAAGGTGGTGCAGTGTTGTTACAGCTTAAAATGTAAAATGTTCAAGGGCAGTAGTGCAAATAATTGTAAATAGCAACAGATTGAAAAAAGTATTACATATGAATATTATGTATGTGTGTATATTACGTATGAAACAGCATTTTCTGCAGTTGCATGGCCTGTTTTAGAGAAAGAATACATCATATTAAACAAACAATGAACCGCAGTAGAGTAACTCTATTCTAACACTGAAAAAGATCTTAACGTGTCTGTGTGTCTCTTTAGAGGCTGGATGAGGCTCTGAGGTCAGTTCTGCGCTCAGATTTAGAGGAAGTCACTTTAGCTCTGCTCATGACACCTGCTCACTATGATGCCTACGAGCTCAGAAGGTCCATGAAGGTAAATGTCAGCTTTTTATGTTCTGAAAGTCAGAGGAAATAAAATCACTCTTTTTTCTTTTTTTCTTCCTTGTCCTGTGTGCCCTTTCACTTTTCCCTCTAGATGGTTGATTTACTGGATTTTTGGTTTAGTGCCATGCCAAACTTCAGGAGAAATGAGCTCAAAAATCAGAAGTGACGTTTTTTTTTTCTGCGTAACCAGAGTTTTATCTACGAGAGAAGCTTCTACTGATACTGCTATCTTAACATATTTCCTTCAGTATCTTTCAGGATACACGTTGTGATGCCATACCTTCAAATATAGTTAAATGAATCATGAATACCAGTTATATCTTGTTCCTTTATTAAATGGCTAAGAAAAACCTGTTTCAAAAGACGTAGTCCAAGTAGAAGATGGCTTCTTTTTTCAACCTAAATGTAATTCTCATGTTGGATAAGTAAAGTTTAATTCAAAGATAGCATTTAAATCAATGAGCTACGTGTGTCTCACCCTCATGGAAAATGAACGAAATGATACAAATAAACATAACATGGACACATTGATTTAAAGAGTACAATGACATGTCTGTAAAATACTCATAGTTTTCTGTTCTGAATAATCCTAAATTTTTCTCTCCTCTGACAGGGTTTTGGCACAGATGAAGAGGTGCTCATAGAGATTCTGGTGACAAGAACAAATGAAGAAATTGAAGAGATTAAGAGAGTCTACAAAGAAGGTTTGGACTAGTGTAGTACTGTAACCTGTTTTTGTATTCATAGAGCTCTGTGGCCCAGAAGGGATTTAAGTTTTAGTCAAAACAAAGCTGAATTCCCAGACAAAATAACAATGTGGGAGCTCTGTAATGAGGACTTTAAACCTCCAAATAACAGCCCTTTCAAGCTATTGAAAGACAAAATTAAACCCTGTACTGTTGCAGATATTTCTGTTATGTTGAACCGTCCATTTGTGAAAGAATGTGTTTTGTCCCTCAGTGTATGACAGAGACCTGGAGGTGGACATTAAGGATGACACCAGCGGTGACTTCACAACAGCCCTTCTGTCTATGCTTAAGGCTCAGAAAGATGAGGGTGATGAAGTCAACATGGCTCTGGTCCAAAAAGATGCAAAGGTAACATCAGGGAAATAATATGTAAAGAGAAGTATGGATTGTAAAAACTGACCAATAACTGCTCTTAATATTCATCTACCAATTCATGTTTTTAATGGCTTCCGCAGAACACTGTGTTTCTGACATAGAACACTTTTTGTGATTTGATAAAGCAACATTTCTATTAGGAACAAACCCCATTAACACATCCCTGGAGCATGTCTTTCAAGTATGTGTCTGATTTTTTTCAGACAAGGTATCATAATCATGGTGTGTCCTAAAAAGAAACAACATGAAGAGATAATCATCTTTTCTTTTTTCCTTCCTGCAGACTCTGTTTGAGGCAGCCGAGCACCCTGATGGAATCGATGTTAACACTTTCATTAACATCCTGACCGCCAGAAACCCAAAGCAGCTCTCAAAGAGTGAGTGTCTTAAGTGTTTAAGTCCTTATTTTTAAGGTTTGACTCATCAGATTTTCAAACAGCCCAAGCCTTTCGTTCTAAACACCAAAACCTGGTTAAACAGGTCAAACTACACCTGCAGGTAACAGAGGGCACACCCCAAGGCTTAGAAAACAATTCAGAGTTAGATTTATTGTTTTATTGAACTACATTTACTGATGGAGTCTATAATTTGTTTTTCATTGAATGAAAACAGTAAGATTTCTTTTTTTTGTTTGTTATATTTTTCCTTTAATGATCACAAATCTAGCAACAGGTCTGTGTTAAATGTATTCATGTTACATACATTAAGTGAAAAAAAGAGCTGCTTTAGCAACAGAAAATGTCATAACACCATTTTAAATTAGGCATCCTAAAACAAGCTCCACTTCATTACTATGTAGAGTATGAAACCTGTTTGAAGCTTATGTCAAACAGCTAAAAACATTTGATTTTTCTGCAATCCTTTGAGGTATAAGAAAAAAACAACATTCCTCTGTTGCTCTTACAACAACTATTCACCACAAACACCTCTCATTTTCTATTCAGCTTTCCAGAAATACGCATTATCCAGCGAGCATTCATTACCCAAAGCCCTGGACATGGAGCTGAAAGGAGACATTGAAGACTGTCTCATAGACATTGGTAAGGAGAGCTCTGGTTCAAAATGATCCAGTCTTGATCCTTGTTTATGATTGTAATTATTCTTTTTACATTTCAAGAATTAATTAGGACTAGAGAAACCCGATCCTTGTGCCCAAATCAGAATAATTTTGCTTTTTTATTCTACTTGACACACGTTTTTTTTATTCATGTTTTGAATGTGCTTCCCTCACTAGTTTGAAAAGGTGGGGCTCATTCCTGGTAAATTATGATGTCATGTGTCTTTGTGCACCAAACAGAGGATCATTAGTAATTTATTATTCAGGGTGTCCACATAGTCACTTTACAATTTCGAAAGTGTAAAAGTAAAATGTTGCATAACTATATGGGCAAAACTGACAGAGTTGCTGTTACTAGTCTGTCTCTCTTAATGCGTCCTGGTACAAAGTCACTGTTCATACAGCACTATGGGCAGGGGATCAGTGCTTTCTGTCAGTCCAGCTGTCTTCAGAACATATTGCTTCAATTCACTGCATTTTCTGTCAATAGCAACTGGAGATCTTCATAAAATGTACATTTTAAATGACTAGCATACAAATTATACACATACCCAATGCCAAATATATGCTCAGCAAATTTTATGTATACTTGTCAACCAGGATTGGTATCATAATGACTCTAGATCTGAATAAGGTCACAGGTCAGTGGTTGAGCAGGCACCAAACACATTTATTGTCAGATGAACTTGGTGAACTCATCACAGCTCAGTATAAATAAAGAGTTTTTTCAGAAAATTCCCAGTTCCACAACATGTGGTATCCAGACAGAAAATGCTGAAAGGATGGCAAAAGAAAAAAGAAGTGAGAAGAAAACTTTAAAGAGGAACAGACTGCATGATTGGACTGATCTAAAATTTCTAGTCTCTTTTCTTTCCTGTTGAAAATTTTCCCAATACTTGCTTTCGCACATTTGATCAGCTCTCACAGCGAAGGGGCTGATCTTTGCTAACCACAAGACATACCAGGTAGTGACCATTACCAATGTTCACGCTTTTTGTTCCTTTCATATTTAGTGAAATGTGCCTGGAACACACCAGCTTTCTTCGCTGAGAAACTCCATAAGGCAATGGAGGTGAGTATATAAACTCCATCTCATCCTCAAACTTCATCTGTGTGTGCATTAATGTATATGACATAATACAATGTCTTTCTTAATGTAGTTGGGTCGTATGACTAAAAACAACTGTACTGAGCATTTAACTAACTTTCATGCTCTGTCCACTCTGTTCTCTTAGGGTCATGGCACATGTGAGGACACTCTGATTCGGGTGCTGGTGAGCCGCTCGGAAGTCGACCTCAAGAAGATCGTGGAAGAGTACCGGGCCATGTATAAAGTCAGCCTTCAGGATTCTATAGAGGTAAAGTCACAACACTGTTACATTCTTAAACCACCCTGGATGGCAGCTTATGAAAGTGATGTGTCAGATTATTTTAGCTGGTCATGTCTTTGTTTCTGGTTCACAGAAAGACACAGAGGGACATTATCAGACCATCCTGCTGGGGTTGTGTGGACCTTTCTGAAATCAAGACTTGTTCACAAGAAGACACTGACATCTCACACCATGTGGAATTATTCATGCTAATGTTATTTTGACAGCTAGAGGAGCTGATACTAACTTTGGTTGTTAAAAAAATCTTACCCTCATTCTATCTAAAACTTGACATAGTAGTGACGAGCTTTTTCACAGTAATTCAAATCATGTGAGCTTGTTTTTTTAAACAGTTTGTGTGGGTTTGTTTCAGTTCTTGCTGTCTTTTTATTAAAATACATCTTAGGTCAGAGTGAAGACGCCTGAATTTAAGATCAGTGGGTTAATGAAATGAATAAAAAAAATCTGTGTTCATTTTTTTGTCACTATTTTTGGACTCTTTCTTGGAAAGTAACTTCCATTATATTTTGCTTTTATCTGTTATGATTTGCTTGTTATCAGGACTTAACATCTAAAGTTAGATACGTTTCTGTAATAGAGGAACTTTTTATGTACTTGTATTTTTTGAGTAATTTATATTTTTGATTTTAAATATTTTCTCTGACTGGACCTTCTGAAGCTATATTTGAATAACTCCAAATGTGAAACCTTTGCCCTCAGAGGTGAAACAACAATTTTCAGTAATTCAACCCAAATATGTTGTGTCAAAAGAATTTCATTATTAATTGTGCTGAGTTGGTTAAACTTCAATAGTTACACTCACACAATATTTTTGAGATTATTTGGACTTCAAATCTGTTATCTCTCTGCCTACACAGCTGACAGCACAACTTTCTCTTCAACAAGTGCATATGCCTCAAAGTTTGCACAAAACACATGATGAAAATCTGCTGACATAATGATTTAGTAGACTAATGTTATTCCCATTGGACATAATCTGGATAGAAGTGATGTGTGATGGTGAAAGGTATCTGCAGGGTCAGGATGGACTCATAAGAACCAGTGTTTGCAGAGTTTACCTTCAGATCTCTTCTCCCGCAGAGACACAACCTGGGATGAGAATAAAATAACTCAATGACACAATGTAAGAGCAGATTGATGAATTCATAAGTATAATACCAGCTTTTGATTCAATGTATAACAATCCGACAATTATTAGACTGACAAAGCAGCGTATGCCGCCCTCTAGTGGTTAAAGTCCTTAATGCATGTCTCTGGAGAGCAAACTTTGCCGATACTGTGCTTGCACTGAACATGAGTACGAAACAACAGTATTGTCAGCACAGACAGAAAAACACTTAATATTAAAGTTTAGGATGGTAAAGCCAACAAGCCACGATCATATAATCAGACAATTCCCCTACCTTCTTCTCCTTCTTCTTTTCTCCATCATCCCCTGTCTTTCAACTACTTCCCTGATATGACTTTTCCTCCTCCTATTGTCTGTCTCTACAGTAATAAAATGGTAATTAAAAATAGGATGACAATAGAATAATAACAATAGAATAACAATAGGATGAATAAGAAAATAAAATAAAAAAAATAATAATAAAAACAAAGATAGACTGTATCATTAAAGCTAGTGACATCATATGCATGACGAATAACGTATGAATACCTTTAAATAACACAGTATTTAAAATTTGGTATCTCAATCAAGCCGAGGCACATCATAAATGATCTCACAAGTCTTAAGGAGAAAAATATTTACTGTGTGCAGCGCAACCAGCGCAATAGTGACGCTTGCAAAAACACGTACGTGACGTGGCACTTAGTTTCCCGGAAGTCCGTGGCTCTCTGGCACGGCTGGATATTTTACCCTGAAATTTCCATTTGAGACATCGATGTGAACCAGCTTGCTTAAAACCAATTTATTAGTTTGCACATCTATGGCATCATACATCTGTTCGACGTGAACCGGACATTCAGAGTGTGTCTTTGTTTAAAAAACAGGATATTATTTATTTTAGCCGGTATGACGAACGGCTAGCGAGCTAACAGCTACTTCAGACTTTGTGTCTTTAGTCTGTTTATGTTTTATACGTCTGATCCAAAGACTGTTACAGCCAGAAGACTCGGGGTCACATTCTTCTCCTGTATATGGGAAACGTTTCTGTTTCATCGATGAGGTGACAGAGATGTTTGTGGATATTTGGACATAAGTACATGAGCTGGAGCTGAGTCTGGATGACTGAAAATGGAAGATAAATACAGCAGTAATGTTCTGTCAGGAGGGAAGCTGGGCATGGTTGAAGTGCCCAATTCAAGGTATGTGTGATATTTTTTGTGCCATTTGAATAAAATCAGTTGTTTGATCCAAAAACCAAAAAAAAGTCAAAATTTGGCCTCAGGGTTCATTTGTTAGTTGCTCTTACACTGTAAGAAAATGTAGAAAGACCTCACTATGACTGTCAGAAGTCAAGTATTGAAACCTCCTGCCTTTGTTGTTTTTAGGTTAACAAGATACATAGTTTTTCTGATCATCACAAAAATCCTGAAGGCCCTGGGAATCTTTGAATCCTATGATATCCTCAAAGTTGTTCACATTGTGCAGTTTATTTTCATCTTAAAATTTGGGTAAGTACTTTTTAAATGCTATTTCATTATTACGGTGCTATAGTTAAAACTCTATCTCTGTGAAATGATTAAAACAACTTTCTGACAGTGACCTCTCTCGTTTCTCAGGAGTGCCGTTATTTTACTTTTCTTTCAAAAGCCATTCTCCTCTGGAAAGTCCATATCAAAAAGACAGGTACGTGGTTGTGCTTCCTCCTACATATGCAATGTTTTCTTTTTAATGTAATGCGATTTACATTTTCTCTGTACAGGGTTTCTGCACATCCTTAAAAAGTCTCAAATTCATATCTAAAATCAAGGCTTTGAAATGCCTTAAAGTCATTCAAAATGTTATATGCTGGTCTTGAGTACATAACTCAAAGGTCTTAGATTTGTTATGATTTAAGGTTAAGGATCTAAGGTTATAATACAGAAAGAGCTCCTAACCATTGTGCATGTTTATGTATTCGGTCTTAAATTTCATTCAAGGTGGCATTAAAAAGGTCTTCACAAGCCTTAAACTTAACTCGCTGAAACCCATAGATACCCTGTCGGTGGATCTTGTGTGTTATCATCATAGAAAAATACATCATTACATCTGTCTAATGTAAAGTCACAGTAATGAATTGCCATTATTTAAACTCATATTCACTTACATTTTCTCATGTTTTGCAGTGGATTAAAATACTGAAGCATGCTGTTTTTAGCTGCATCATCTCCCTCTTGGGCTTCTTCGGCCTTACTCTCTGTGGTCCTCTGAGGTAAAGTGTTGCCACAACTATGTATTAGCTTTCAAAAATGTGTACAGTAGAGATTTCTTTCTATGATATTAACGTCACCTCTTCTGTATGATCTCAGGAAGTTTTTTCTTAAGTGATCTTATGCTGTTGTTTGTCTTCAACAGGACGCTGTTACTTTTCGAGCACAGTGATGTGGTGGTTGTTGCTTTCCTTGGTGTTCTTTTCACCAGCTCAGGAGGAGGGCCATCTAAGGTGAGAGGCCACAAAACTCTCCCTGCACTGTATTTCAAACTAGGGGACTTCCAGACAACCTGAGTGACGGTACTTGCAAGGAATTTGTTGTGTGTTGCTGTGTTGAAAGATCTCTGGTGTCACTTTGGTTTGTTTTGTATTAAATCTTTTAAAATGATGTCCAGATATTTAAAAAATGTGACAGGAATTTCATTGATTGAGAAATAATCCTATGTTATCTCTTCAGTCGGATAGCGTTAAAATCAAAATTCATTCTGAACTGAAGCCACTGCACAACTAAATTCAAATTTTGGGACATAATTGTCATTATGCAATTTATTTTTTCAGCAATCTAATAATGGGGCTGCTTTTGATTGTCCTTCAGGGTATTAGTGTGCTTTTACATTTCTGTGCTGTGTCTGGATGTGATTGATACTTTTCTTTTTTTTACTTTTCTATGTTGGTTTGCCTACCAACAAAGCAAACTTCCCTCAGAGAACAATAAATAAAGTTGAAGTTGATCACATAGAATTTTGTTGTTTGTAGCAGTGAGCAAATTTGAGAGGAGGAAAAGTTCCTAAATGTTAGATAGAGAGATGGATACAGAGACTATAACTTGTTTATCACAAAAAAAAGAGTGTCTCCGCTGAATTTGACGCCTAAAATGTGGTCATTATGACTGTGCTTGTTATTGAATGACTGTGTTTAAATGTTCGTGCTGCTTTAAATGAGTGTCATTTTGTTTTGTTTTTAACAGACCAGAGGAGCTGCTTTGTTCATTATAGCTGTGATCTGCCTCCTTCTTTTTGACAACGATGACCTCATGGCAAAGATGGCAGAGCACCGTATCCTTTCATACTGACTAAAAGCAACAGTTGCTGCTTCTCTTTCCTTGTCATATTCCTGTGTTTATGTTGTGCCTACCTTGACTCTTCCTCTTACCAGCTGAGGGACATCATGACAGTGCGCTCACACACTTCCTCTACACTGCCATTGCGTTTTTAGGTGTTGCAGATCACAAAGTAAGCAAAGCCCACTCAGAAAATGTTCTGTTTAGTTTGACTTATGTAACTCCAGTAAAGTATTGGTTTTTCTCTAAATGAACTCCCTCTTGTCAGGGTGGTGTCGTGCTGCTGGTGGTCTCCCTGTGCCTGAAGGTGGGCTTCCACACAGCCTCCAGGAAACTCTCAGTGGAAATCGGTGGTGCAAAATGCCTCTATGCTCTCGACAACCTGGTTTCTGCTGTGGTGCTGTTGCCTTGGGTCATAGTGCTCTCAGTAACCACAGAGGTAAGTACAAAAGAGAAGTCTTTACATGCATGATCTTGTGCAGGTGGCATCACTCCTCTAGAAACTATGGAAGCTTTGACTATTTTTTAAATTGACATTATTTTTCTTTGCCTGAGCAACTTGTATGACTTCATAACTCTCTGTTTTCCTTGCTCCAGAGTAAAGTCGAGTCCTGGTCGTCACTCATCCTTCCATTCGCAATGATCATCTTCTCTGTGATGATCCTGGAGTTTTACGTAGAAGCTACCTGCAATGCAAAAATGGAGACACCAAGGTGCGCCCGCTATGGGTCCATCGCCCTCATCCTTAGCGGCCTGCTTCTGGCAAACTTCTGGACTCACCCCCTGACCGACCAGCTGCGCTCCATGAGCAAACCTCCACAGCAGGTCAGCACAGAGCATGTGCTGTCCGGAGGAGTGATCGTCAGCGCTATCTTCTTCATCATGTGTGAGTGACAGATGCGAAACAAAGATTTGATGAATGAGCTGTGGGAAGATTTCAAAGATCATATAGTCATTTTTCATAACATTACTTAGAAAATATCAGATTTTTCCTTTTGGTGCACAGAAAAACAGCAACTTATTGGAGAAAGGGTTTGTCATCATCATAACCTGACTCTTCTCCCCTAAAAGTCTAAACTTACGAACATACTAATTGTAAGGAAATCCTTTTAGAAAAATCAAGTTTCACAAAAATCACTTTTCAGTAAATATTGACAAAGACAATGTTTAGGCAACAGCTGTAATGCAGTATTTTGAATTGACATGATGTTGCCAAATATTTTACATTTGTGGAAAAACAAGATACAGAGAAAAAACAGGAAAACAAATGCATGTGTAATTCAGAATTGCAGTTGCTCCTTGATATCAAAAGATAAATTTGAGTTTTTAAGAAGTAGTAAAACAGTTATATGTATGCACAATTGCATACATAAAATCCTTTGGCCACATTTTGCATAACACAAAACTGACTTGATCACTTCCCACTTGTTCCCTGCAGCGTCCAGCATTCTGTCGTCCCCATCAAGAAAAGGTCAGAAGGGCACCTTGGTGGGTTACTCGCCTGAGGGGACTCCTCTGTATAACTTCATGGGTGATGCACTGCAGCACACGTCACAGTCACTCCCTCGATTCATCAAAGATTCCCTGAAACAGATCCTGGAGGAATACGACTCCAGACAGATCTTCTACTTCCTGTGTCTTAACCTGGTATGTGCCGCATTGAAGAGAAAACACTCACAGCTGCTCCTGTATGAGAAAGTTTGAGGACATATAGACAAAGGCAGATGAGTAAGATACTTAAAGGGACTGTGAGGACTTTATAAGTGATCTTAAAAAAAAAGCCTCACTTCTGAATATATGCCTGATCATTTTCCACAGCTTAGCGCCAAGGCAGGTTATTTCTAAATACTACCCCTCAGCTCACCTGATTGGGTCAGACTGGACCAGACTGATTTATGATACTACTTCCATGACAATACCACATTGGCTGGTAAAGTTTAGCATTAATTTTCTTGACTGTTTTTTGGATTTATGTTGTAGTAAAGGCGCACACTGGAGTTGGCAAATAAAGGACAGAATAGGGTGAGAAAGCTAAACAGGAGGGTGATAGAGCATAGGCTAACAGCTAAAATGTGTTAAGCTGTTTGTGTTAATGTTCTATCCACATGATTTGTTCAAACTTGAGAGTCCATCAAAAAAATGTAGGAACTTTGTACTGAAGCCTGGCCATTGACTGAAATACAGTTCTTACAAATGGTGTACACAGTTAGAATTGCCCTTTTGTTGTACAAGTGTAACCTGTGGCCTATTTTTACTGTTATAGGCCTTCACATTTGTGGAGCTGTTGTATGGTGCTTGGACCAACAGCCTGGGTTTGATCTCTGATGGCTTCCACATGCTGTTCGACTGCTCAGCTTTAGTCCTCGGGCTGTTTGCTGCCCTCATGACCCGCTGGAAAGCCACCAGGATCTTCTCCTACGGGTAGTTCTCATGAAGGACATGAAGGAGCTTTTGCTTCCAGGTTCGAAATCAGAACCGGATGTTCAAAATCTTTCATTTGTTCCTGCAGGTACGGTCGTGTTGAAATACTTTCTGGATTCATCAACGGCCTGTTCCTGATGGTCATTGCTTTCTTTGTGTTTGTTGAGTCCATCACACGTTTGTTGGATCCTCCAAATATAGACACAGACATGCTGACAGTGAGTAAACTGTATTTAGCACTTGTACTTGAAGCCAATGTCTGCATGAATACTTGTCCCAACCTGTTGATGTGTTTTTTGTAAGATGAAATGAAAATGAAGTCTCCTCTAGATGTAGAGACTTTTGATATTGTATCTACATATATATATAAAAAAGATGTTCTTATCTCTGGTTCATCTTGCGACTAAGTAAAACGTGACTTTGGAATCAGATGATGCAGGCAACACAGAACATGTTAAATGTTCATGTTTTGCATAGATTTAGTGTGAGCTCTTCATGTATTTGTTGTTTTCTTTTCTGTCCCTTTTAGCCAGTGTCTGTTGGGGGCTTACTGGTCAACCTGGTGGGTATCTGTGCCTTCAGCCACGCTCATGCCCATGGTGGTAAAAGCTGCTCTGGACATGACCATGGCCACTCCCACCATGGCCACTCCCACAGCGAGCACAGTCACGGAGGCCATGGACACTCACATGGGGGACATGGACACAGTAGTCATGGACACAGTAGCCATGGCCACGGCGGGCATGGACACTCCCACGGGTCTGGAGGTGGAGGCATGAATGCTAACATGCGAGGTTTGTTTGATTGTTTACACATTTAGTTTTCTTCCATTTCAGGGACAATTGAAACAAATAGCTCACTCTTTCTGGCCAAGAAAAGTCTTTTGTTGTTATAAAGCTGAACTGATTTTTTATCTGCTTGCAGGTGTTTTCCTTCACGTCCTCGCTGACACTCTGGGCAGTGTCGGGGTCATCATTTCCACCATCCTCATTCGTCAGTTCGGCTGGTTGATTGCTGACCCAATCTGCTCCCTTTTCATTGCCACTCTCATTTTCCTCAGTGTCATCCCTCTGCTAAAAGACGCATGTGAGGTCCTTCTCCTGCGAGCTCCCCAAGAAAATGAGAGGGACCTGAACAGTGCGCTGGAAAAGGTGAGGAGGCACTGAAACTATAGTATTTTCTAAAATGAGGAAGAATGCAGGGGACATTTGTCTTTCATTTTTCATTCATTTAGATGTTGTCATCCTACATTTGAAGCCTGTTTGGTGCATTTATTGTCATGTTTGTGCTTGCATACTGCCCCAAATCACCAAAAATTGATTTGTTGGTACTTTACAGATAATTCTAAAGTGAAGTTATGTTTGCTGCTAAAATCCGTTCTTGCAGCTTGTCCACACTGGAGTTCAGTTTTACATAAAACATATTATCAGCTATAAGGATACAAATAAATACATAAACCTTGTTTCCCAATGGCTAGTATTTTAAAGACTGTTGCTGATCTAAATCTTTTTATTGTGTCAGATTGAGAAGATTGAAGGAGTTTTGTCGTACAGAGATCCTCACTTCTGGAGGCATTCAGCAAACATGATCGCAGGAACCATCCACCTGCAGATCATGTCAGACGTAGTGGAACAAAGAATCATTCAGCAGGTACCTTTAGAGTGTTGAGTTTTTGAAATATGTCAGTCTGATCATTTTTTTATTCAAACACTTTTATAAAATGTGTATTTTTTCTAATTTCTAGGTGACGGCCATTTTAAAAGACGCAGGTGTGAATAATCTGTCGGTGCAGGTGGAGAAGGACGCATACTTTCAACACATGTCTGGACTCAGTACTGGATTTCAGGAAGTGTTAGCAATGACTCAGCAGATGGAGTCCATGAAATACCTAAATGATGGAACACGCATCATGTGAAAACCATCTGTGGGACCAAATGAAACCCTCAACTCTTTTTTTTTTGTTAAATGTACAGAATATGTGTGTATGTTGGTCTAATAAATCTGAATATATTGGTTTAATCTTTGTGCCAGATTCATTTAGTTAAGTCTTTTAACTTTATGTACATTCAAACACTGAATACAATACATTCAGTATCTGACTTTTTTTTTTTTGCATCTCCTTTTAGCTCCATATTCTGATCAAAAACAAATGGTGGAGGCAAAATAGGCAAAGGCCTGGTATGCGTTTCACTCCTGTGTTAAAGTGTCTTCTTTTTAACACTACTTCTCTTTGTTCTAGACAACTTTTTGCAACATACAATGGAACACGGAAATGTTCTGCTAATTTTTATCAACAGTTACATAGCATTGTTGTTTGAAACATGACAACACAACTGCAAGATCTAGAGATCTCCCAGTTACTGACCAACCAAGAGCAGCCAACTACCAATCAGGAAAGAGGCTCCACCACTTGCCAGAAAAACAAAAGGTGTTCCTCTTTTAGTGAACAGTCCTTGTTGGATCGAAGAATAAAACAGAATCAATGTGTATTAACTTTTTGGATTTATTTGAGCAATGAGCATTAATCTAATGCATATTATATGGAAGAAACACAGTTTAACACCCCCTCTGTTTCTACACTGTAGAGAGAAATGCTGACTATGACACAACTGATATGTGTTGCTCCATGAAGAGAACTATTTTACAGGTTTCATTTTACCCACATTCAGACACGGTCCTGTTTGCATGTGAGAGTCTGGCGTCTGAAATGTGCAAAAAAGTAGGGGGTTCATGCATCCTAGGCGGCTGGTTATCTCTCATCTTCTACTCAATTTCATTGGAGGCTCCCACTGTGGCCTTCATCTCCGTTTCTGCAGAGGAATCAGAAAAACATCATGAAGCTGCGTCTGTTCGACATTCATGCACACAAGGTACATATGCTGAGTAAGAAGGGCAAGCACTTAGGGAAGAAACTGCTCTTCACACCCTCATTCAAACATTCAGTCTCTACAGGTCAGTCACATAACCTGCTATGTGACTCTAAGGCCCATTACACCCAAGCATGAAAATACATGGAGACTGGTTTTATGAAATATACATATCTCTTCAACAATGTTTATTAATTTTGTTCGCAAGCTTTCACTTCCTACCACAGACACTAAAATAGGGGTGAAAAAACAAAAAAGCCTGTATAGAGCTGTTTAAACTACACTTTAAAAAATATTTATTCCATTAAAACACCTGAAAAAGCTTACTTACCTGGGCAAGGTCCACACTCTAAGGTGATGTCATCAATGGCAATGTCACTCCTGACCGAAGAACCCCTAACGGCTTCAAACACAATCTGTAGCAGAGACAAAAACTCAGGGGCTAAGAAAACAACAATATTCACTAGTGCAATGCAACAAGTAACTGTTTCCGATAAGAAACCTGTAAAAAAAACTCCTCTGGTAATTTTCACATTTTTTTTCATACACCTGAATCTCTTACGGTGTGTGCAACATGATTCTTAGCTCATACAGGTGCCTGTATCTGTCCTCTTGTAATAAAATGCAACAGGAAAAGAAAAACACTGAAACTGAGAAATATGTGTTTTGATACACAATTTTTCTTTGTTTACGATCCTAGTTTACAATGTAAATCTCAGTTGGAAGAAATAATAATGCTTGAGATTATGTAATCGAAATACGCTTATACAATAGTTCAGTAGGTAATTTGGGCAATCACTTAGTCAATAGGTGAGAAACAGTGGAACATTACCTTTAAAGACTCATGAAAGCAGAGATTTTTATTGGCCATGGTAAAATGGGTGTTACTCTGTTATTGGGACAAACTCAACATTGTTTTGTCTGCAACCTAATGATGAACATCTGTCAAAAATGGTCTTTTGGAGAACAAACCAACTCAGGACACAGACCAGTCTGTATTAAAAATAGCTGCAGCCCTTCAGAATTATCCTTTTAGAAAAAGAAAAGTTCTGTCACAGAGTAAAAACTCATGCCATGATTGTCTCCCTGAGCCTCTAATTCTCAAACCATTGTAAGAAACTTCTTCGTTGCCCTCTCACCGCGTGCTGGCTGTCACACTGGTACTCCACAGTCGCTCTCAGCCAGGCGACACTCTGCTCCCCGCTGCGCTGCCACAGCAGCACGTCTTCTCCGTCTTTGCTGAGGCTGACGCTGAGCTGGCCGGTGCCAGAGCCGTACATATGGTAGAAGAATTGCAGACACTGAGGCCCCCTGGAGCCCCTCAGGAGGGAGGACAGCAGGCGCACGCCCTGACCGGGCAGCAAAGGTGACGCCTCCAAGTACAGGTAGTATCCTGACGGTCAGAAGTTTGGTTACAGCTTTAAGAGAAGTATCTTCGAACTGCAAGGTGTTTTATAGCGAATGTCTGTTTATGGTAAATTGTGTAATGGAAAATTGGACTTTTGGTTTCCAGACAGTTAAAGCAGTCCTCACCCAGTCCCATAGTGTGGTCTCCTCTGGGCCCTGTGTATGAGGTCGGGGTGGGTCCTCTCCTCCACTCCCAATCAGCATCATCACTTTCTTTGTCCTGAGTGTAACCACACAGACCTGCTTCAAAGTCACAGTGTCCTGGGAGAGACGACGTCAAAGAACCTGCAGCTGATTGAAGAACAACTCAGAGTTGGTGAACCATTCTCTCTAGTCGAGAACACAAACAGGAATGTCTCCAGGTTTACGTTAACGCTGCTGCTACATCTTACATTTGGTTTCTCATTGTATGTGGTAGTTTGTTTGCAAATCTCATGAATTTTACATCATATACTTATTCTCTGCTATAGAAGCCCATTTCTGCCAGTCAAAAAGGATAACATTGAAAAACTGGATTTGAGATTTTTTATAACATAATGGTGACTTTGTATCTTATTATTTCAGCTTTATCTCATAGTTTTGACTTTTTATCTAGAAATCCTAAATACAATTTGAAGCTACTGTACTCTACTGTATTTGAAGACTGAAGAAAAATTCAGGTCTCTCGCAGTTCAACATGTTTTAAACAGAAAAGCTCAATAATTACCACAATAATTACTACAATCCCATGAAATTCTTATGAAAACCAGACAAGATACAGTGTACAAACAGATGTAATACGCTGACTCCAAGACACTGATTTGAAACTGCTGCCTTAGGCCAATGAAATATCTCAAGAGTTGGACATGTTATCCTGGACATTATGATTGTGCGACTCAAAAAAAACTTTGACAGTTCAGTTTGAAAATGCTGTTCTTTCTTCTTTTTATCTCTCACATTTTCAGATGTGAATTATTTAGTTATGGCAAATTATTATGAGATCAGTTTCTCTTGACCTTTGACAGCTCAAATGTCTTGAGTGTGTTTTCTCTTGAATTTCACAGATAAATAGAAACGTTTTTCCTTGTTTCAGGATATTGTTCGTTTTTACCTGCTGTTAGCTCACAGTCCCCAAGGCTGACACTGATGTCATCCAAAGCCACAGAGCCGCAGTCCCAGAAGCTTCTGCAGGTGCTGACAAAGACCACCTGAACAGAGAGTGTGAGCAGTGAGATCTTTTTCCTCCGCTTTATCATCCCAGAGGAACTCTTAGAGCCTTACAACTATTAATCACTAACAGAGCCACTCTAAATAGAAAACAGAAAACAACCTTTTTGTTGTGGCTGTCTTTCACTGATCTGCTCTATTTTTTGTGTGACACTTCAACGGAAATGATCAATGAAACACAGCATGGTTTTAAGTAAATCAGTGTGTAAAGTGAGGAACAAAAGGACTGTGTAAGGAGATCCTGACATCATGTCATCTGTTGTTTGGTTGTTAAATGAGTTCAGCATGTTTGTCCCTGATTCTGACCTGCTTTGTTTGAATTTCCTTCTTCCTGTCTTCCTTCTTTCATTTATTATTTTCTAAACTCTGTTATTTATTTGTTTATATTTTGCCTAAATACTTCAGCTTCCTCATTGCGTGGGTTTCTTCTAAATCACTTCAGAAGGGTTGTGGTCAAATTCATCTAATTTCTTTCACCCCTCAGCTGACCGTGTGTACCTGTCAATTTATCCTCTACATCATTTGTACTTTTTTTGAATGATCGTGTTTCTTTCATTAACTCATCTACTGAATCATATCTTCTCTTTTCAATTCTCTATTCATCAAACTCCCTCCAGCAAAAGTTATCCATTTAACAAATACTGGCAATGGTTTGCATTGTAAACATTTTATCTGCCAATCATGAACAGAGTACCCTTTCATACCAAACACTCGAAACATTTTACCTGTCAAGGCAGCCTGTAATATTCAAGTGTGAGGAATAAACAGGCAAAAGTAATTACTTTCTGAGCATTTAGTCTGGATGTTTTGTTGGTTTTATTTGATCACAATCTTCCTCACTGAAGTTGTGTCTATTTTCCTTTACAACTCCTTTGTACCCCTTCTCTTTTCTTGAGCTAGAGTGCTAACTAAGTAATTTGTCTTGCTTAATTTTGTCTTGGTTCAACAGACTCATTAATTTGTCCTTTCCACCCTCAGTCCATTAATAGTTGAAAAGATATATAAAAGAAATCATAAATAAAGAACCATCCCTATTTACAGCTCTTCACTTTACAGCTGTTTATTGGATTCAGATCTCAGAAGATCAAGCAAAGAGAGTCAAAATCCTCTTTTTTTTTTGGTAACTGTTGTGAAATTTCCATTTCCTCCTCTCTCACCTTGGCAGGCTTTGATGTCTGGAAAGTAACATCGGTCCCGATCCAGATTCCTCTGGATTTCTCTCCTTGAGTCCAGATCTTCTCCTGACTGCTGCTCTGTTGCAGCGGCTGCAGATAAACGGTGAGAGCTTGGCGCGTCTGGTTGAAACCTACCATTGCCAGAGTTATTCCTGGTTGGTGCATCACAGCAGAGGATTCACACAGAGAGTCATAAACAACACCACATATTCAGAGAGGTATCAGGCATCACTCACCTCTTAGAGAGTAGTAAAATCTCAGGCAGAATTTGGTGTTCCCGGGGAGAGTTGGACCTATCAGGTGGTTAACATAATCAGATCGAGAGTTCAGTCGGGACTGAGCCAACAAGAAAGAACCTGAAGGGAAGAGACAGCCATCATCATTAGAGTGCAAAATGATCTTCCTTACAATCTGGTCACTCACCATTTATAATTAAATAATTTATATATGTAAGACTTATTTGGAGCTTTATTTCTTTCATTTAACCCATTATTTAAATTACAGGACTGGAGGGTAAAGTGGTAATATATAGTGTTTAAACAGGCAAGACAGAGTAGTATCATGTGTGAGTGCATTCTGGAAAGTAGCTGTGTTCCATCACACTTTTTCATAAAATAAAAGCAGATTTTTAAAGTTTTGATGCAGTAAAATTGCCCCTTGCCAGTGTTTCCATGATGACTTGGTTAAAATCGTGTCCTGCGAGATTCCATTGGTTAAATGTAGAAGAAAGAAGGACTGTGACTGGTGGTAACCATGGATACAACTGATAAAAGTAAATTAAGTTTTCCTCTAGTGCAAGTTAAGATATCAGAACTTTTCCAAAATGATATGTGTTTCATTTTAACCCACCTGCTCCTGTTGTATGGTCCCCATTCCTGAATATGTTTGGCTTTACAGACACTCTCCTCCAGGATCCTGTCACCTGGTCCTGGGTGTACTGACAGAGACTCGACTCAAAGTCACAGTTTGCAATGGAGGGGTCAAAGGTCGGCTCTGTGGGGAAAATAAATAGAATCAACTTGTTGATGTGGATAACACTGAAATGGCCCTTGCGTAATAAATGAAGATTTATCTACAAGATACACATTTCAATTTCGGGATTTTATATTCACAATAAAAACAACTATATATTGCTGGACCAATCAGATCTCCCTCAAAATTTTAGTTGCAACTGTACAGAGGAAAACCAAAGCCCAGGAGCCGTATTGCCATGATATGTAGGGAATGCATTCAAGGCAAAGGATTAAACTTTGTTGGTGATCCCACCTGGTGATAGATTTAGGATAGACTTTACATTTTTGTCACAAATATGTACACTTTAAAACAACACATTAAAACATTTATCTGACAGTTTTGTCTTGACATAAGATGAGCCTGGTGAGAAAGTGCAGGCTCTCACCGGAGTCTGTGCTGCAAAACTCTGGAGAGAAGGAAAAGTCATCAACTGCAACACGTCCGCCTCTCGGGCTGTTAAAGGACACTTCAAAGACCACCTGAAGAGATGGACAGATGCTCATTAACAAAACTACATGCAGTCATGTGCATGCAAGATGCAAACTTATGCAAAGATCATACATTTTAGAGAGCTTCTAAGAGTTAATGTGAAAAAAGAATTTTTTCAGAAATCTGCCAAGTTTCACAAACTCCCTTTTCAGGTTACTCTGTAGATTTATGTCCAAAGTCTCTGTAAGATTGTCCACGATTCTATGTAGCAATGTATAAGTATGTTCAATGATAATAACTGTAAAAATTCACTGTACAAAAATGATGTGAAATTGGAATAAATAAGCATATACTTCCACTTTTTTCATCATTGCATATCTCAACTCTCGAGCTTCTGCCTTAAGTTTGATACTTTGTCTGAAGGGTGTGATATCAATGACACCACATCAGCAAAGTTTAGCAGTGAGAAGAGCAATCTTTTTTTCTCTTATCTCAGCTGAAAACGGTTTCTCTGATTTATCTAGTAGTAATGGTGGACACTGGAGCTGGACTTTCTGACAGAAAAGGGACATAAGAGCAGAAGAAAGCTAAACTAGAGAGTGGCAGACCATGGGCTAAAGGCTAAGATACGAGCTAGATGCTAAAATACAATCTTAGCTGAAAGGAAATTGTAGGACATAACCAGGATTCAATAAGGTTTCACTAACATGTCTCAGAGCACCAGGCTGTGAGTAGCACTAAATGTAGCTGGCTATTAAACTGCAAACTGGGTTCACGAAGTTTGCTTGTTGTTACATTTCAATCAACAGTGCTACATTACTGTTGAGAAATACATCACCTTTATAAAGGAAGTTCCAATCTTATTTCATTTTTCTTAATTATCCAAAAGCAAACACACATTTTGGTTCATCACGACAGTAGTGAACAAAAGCTTATTGGAAGCAAAGTCTTCATTGTTGGTGCTAATGCTAGCTTTTCCAGAAAAATCTTCACAGTTACTTCAATTAAAGCTTGTATGTTGCGTTCACTGACCTGTATAGAGTATGGAGCCTTCAGGTCCACCTGCACAGGTATCCATTCTCCCAGTGTCCCACTCCAGTCACTCTGGTTCTCGTTCCCAGCTTTCCACAGTTCCTGGTACTGACCCAGCCTGTCCCTGGTGAAGACAGAGAACAGGTTCCCTCTCTCCTCACTCCGCTGGTACTGAAAGCTGAGGCAGCCAGACATGGGAACCATCGTCATGGGAGACACCAGCTTTGCCACTTCCTTGAAGGTCTTTGTGTAGATGGAGTCCACGTACATGAAGGTTCCTGAGAGAGTGTTTCATCAAGTCAGAATTTCAGAGAGAGGTTTGTACATTTGTAGATGCAGTATTCTAGTAAAGGAATGGGATTTGTTAACATGAATAAAGATAAAGATTTCAGTAACAGATTTCAACCTGAAGAGCAATGATCTACTCATCATTTTGAAGAGATGAAAACACACAGGACTCTGCTTTAATTGATTCAACCACTTTGATATGATTAATACTGGGGTATCACTCACCTGTCTTGTTGCTGTATGTGTGGTCATCGAGCATGTCATTGCTTAGGAGCTGAGAGCCTCCACCTCCCACAAACCAGTTAACATTAGCATTCCACTGATTACTGTATCCACATAGGTGAGATTCCTCAAAATCACAATCTAGACCCAGAAAAATAACATGAGCAGAAAAAAAATCAGAAACAGAAGCGTTAGCATTACTGTAACTGAAGTAGAAACATCAACAGGACGACTCATATTATGCTTTCTTTTTTTTTTTTCCTTTTTTTGGAAAGGCGTTGATGTAATGCAAATTAGTAAATACAGGTGGAGTTCATCAAGTAATCTTATGTGATAATTTTTTCTTTTTGTTTCAGTGAGATACTTGTATGATGTATGTGTGAAATCACTGACCCAGGCAGTATCCTGGGCTTATGTGGATCTCAAAGACGGCCACACTGCTCCCAGGGCTCCTTCCAGGTTTACCTTCGATCACAACCTAATCAAAAACACATGTTCTGCTAAACTCTGCAATCCACTATGGCTTGACACAGTAGTGACATCATGTCCGAATGTACATAGGGTCACAGAGAGAGCACACACGAAATATACAGCAATTTCATTTCACCTAAAGCTCTTGTGAGCAGCAGGCTTCATTTAAAATGGCTAACAGAGGAGGGCATGACACGCAAGAAGAAAGAGAGTAATCATTGTTAAATCATGAGGTCAGAGCATGAGAGTACTCACATGTGCTCTCATGTTGACTTCAGCATGATGACGATATCAATTTTACTTTGAAAGATGAAATAATGGCACATGCTCAAAATAGCATGAAAAAACCCAGGATGGAACATAAACCTTGCAAAGCATCTGTTTGTTAACAGCAGGTGTTCTTATAGTTCAGGAAAGAAGACAGCAGCATCAACTTTTGTTAATATAAATGTAACTGTAACTACTATGAGGGCAGTATACAAAGGTCTAATGCAAACAAAAATGTCTTAAAAACCTTGTATTTATGAGATATCGAAAAGAGGATAAGCCCACACACTAAGTCAACGCCACTGGACGTTGTTGGTGGATTCCAAGTGTGGGTAGTGTAAAGACTGGATGGTAGAGGAAAGCCAAGCTCATCAGGGGAACCAGGGAAAACCAGAGAAATCTCTCTTGGAAAAGTGGGGTCCTGTTTTCAGAGACTTACTCTATCTACCTATCTATCTATCTTTCTCTCTCTCTCATACTCCCCACTCCACAAAATCTCCCTACACTGACAGGTAATGCACAAAATGACAGAGAAGAGGTTGTTGAGGTTTCTTGTGTTGATTGTGACATTGTTTTTCCCAATTCTCCATCCACTATATGGAATGTGCTTGTCTCTGTGTGTGCGCTTACTGGTTTGTGTGTGCGTGTGAATCGGGCAAGAACTCTGCCATGTGATACAGAGAGCAGAGGAGAATTATGAACACTTGCACATACAGAGACAGAATAAAATTCTGTCACATAAATAAGATGTGTAACGTAAGGCTATTTAGTCTGTTCAATAAAACAATATATGAAATACATATCAAAGGATTTTCTCAAGCGGTGAATCATTTTTGATGATAAGACTGAGGGAAACTCAAATCCTAAAACTTAAACTGTTGACAAAGTACGAAAGTAGGCCAGTAGAAAGGTGGTGTGTTAGTGTTAAGTAAGAGTAAAAAAATAACAGAAACATTCATCAGTCTTTGAGGTTGATTCCCTGGGCTGAAATAGGCCCTGCTTATACATGGAGAAGCCCACACATGGTACTGACCCCACTTTCCATTATGTAGGTCTCGACCTTGTCAGACTCAGCTCTGCCTCTGCATCTAATATAAACACTGGCTGCACTGTTCCCACAGTGTTTAGACAATGTGTGTGGATATGTATGTGTGTGTGTGAGGGGTTTTTTCCCTCCACACCTCAGAGTGGCCTCAGTGAAGCCTGCCTGGGTTCTGTCAACCTATATCTGTCCTCCTTTCAACAGAAGCAACAACTGCAGAAGTTTTATGCCCTGTTGTTTTTTTAGGAGGGTTAATTCTGAAGAGGGTCAGTGCTGCAGTTTCATTCAAAAAGTAACCGTAAATTTCCAGAAGTATTCAAGCGCAAATTGTTCCTTTGCCATAAAACTAAACAAGGACCATGTGAGGCACTTGAGAGTGTTTTACCCTGTAAGGTTCAGTGTTGTTCTGCAGGTCCATGCTTGAGATGACCCAGCTGTCAGATGGCTCCTGGTTGCTCCATAGCGGCTTGTCGAAGCTCTTCCCCTCCGTGCGCTGAAGGACCGACAGGCTTCCTGACTCAGTGATCTGATAGACAAGCCTCAGGCAGCTCCACTCTCCCTGCTCCAAAGCTGGGCTCAGCAGGATCCCAACAGTCTCTTTCTGTGGTACAGCATCTGCATCCATATCATCACCCTGGACATCTGTCATGGCTGCATCCACAGCAACAAAATGACCTTAAAACAAAAAGGTATGAGAAATTTAGAAAGAAAAGTAACATTCTTATGTGCAAATTGTAAATAAAAGTGGACCATTAATGTGTTTTGTATGCAAAAACTCCTCTGAAAGAGAAACTTCTAGTTATTAGACTCCATCTTTTTGTAGTTACAGCACAGACAGACTTTGTCAAGGAGTAAGGAATGCTACACTCTGTACATATGGTATCCTTCTGTTTGATTGTAAAAACTGCATTAACTGTTTATAGCTCACTTTCAGTCTGCAATAGTGTTGTTGGCCTTTCTCAATGTTAATCATCGTAGGCTATTTCATAAAGTTTTTCAAGTGGTTGACTTTCACTGGGGGGAGCAGATGTGACTCTAAGTAGTGAGCAGTAAATACATGTTAACAGTGCCGAGAATATTTTAGAGGTCCTACAATGCATCCTGAAATTATTCGCAACACTTTTTCAATGTTTTTTTGTGTTACAGTCTCATTCAAAAATGGAATAAATACATTCTTTCCTGAAAGTTCCACACACATCACACCATAATGACAATAGGAAAAAGGTATTTTGAATTTTCTGCAAATAAAAAACTAAGACGTTGCATGAATGTAAGCATTCACAACCTTTGCCACAAGGAGCTCAGGTGCGTCCTGTTAACTAACTTAATATTATTATAAATTTTTCGAAATTTGCAAAAAAAAAAAAAAATCACATTGTAATTATGGGGTGTTTTGAGGAGAATTGGAATGAGGCTGTAACATAAAACATGGAAAAAGTGAAGCGCCATGAATATGCTCTGGATCCAAAATAACACACTGGAAATGAGCTCATTTAACTATCCAATCAGTCAAGTCAGGATATTATTCTACTTCTTGCCAATAAACTGCAACTGTTTCCAAATGTTAGAATTTACATATTCAATATAAGCCTAATTTATCACAATCATGGTGTTACTGACATTTTTTCTTGATTCAGTTCGCATCAATGCCTGATTTGGACTCATATATTAAATACTTATAAAAATTCTTCTTCAAACTTGAGATGACTTCACTTCTAGTGCAGTTTCAGCCATGTATGGACTGAGAGTGGAGAATAAATGAGGGACAACCAAGTACACCATTACAGCACCTAACCACACTGGAGTTTTCAAACAAGCCAGTGGCAATAGCAACAAGGATGGAAACAGGGAAAGAAAGGGTAGCAGAAGTATCCAGAGGAAAGACTGACAGTAAGATGGTCTGCAATAACAGAGCAATTTCCTGACTTTCATAGCAAGAGGGAAAAAAACTATAAATACGAAGCTTTGTGCCACAGGGTCTTATTGCAAGAGCAATCGGAGCCACAGGACATTAATGGAGGAATCTGCCTCTCTGAACTAAGGTATGGCGATGAAAGTAAAGCTCACAAGCCATGGTGACCCAATCCAAAATAGGTCTAATCCATAAATGCACATATTTTTGTCAGGCTTACACCTTGGAAATACTTTTAAAGACTGAAATGAATGCATTTAACAGGTCCCCTGGTTTGATTTCATACCTTCATCAAAACAATGAATGCATTTTTAGTGTAGCCTACTTTAAAGCTCAACAATCCCAAAACAAAATGCCCATACACAGGATGATCCATAGCTCGATTCACTCTAAGAGAAATACAATCATTCACCTATGGGAAAGACAACATTTTTATCAAATTAGTTTCTATTTTCTAGCTTGTGAATAAATATCAAACAATTAAGAACAATCAAATCAACTGGTCTTCACTTGGTACTGTCCAGTTTACGAGCCTCGAAGGAGTCACTCCACTTCTCCTACACTGATTTCACCACATACCTGTCTCTGTAGGCCTTCGGTAGCTGCCTAGTCTGGAAAAACACATTTATTCTTCTTTAGCTAAGCATCCATGACGTTGACTTTATCTACTTTATTATTAATTGTGACAACTGTGATACCACAGAGCTCCCCTATGTGGCTTCCAATGTGTATTGCAGATAGAACCGTCACATTAAATACTGTAGTATAAACTAATTTGGTGACCCATAAAAAAATCTCTGGTGACCCACCCATGGGTCAGGACCCAGCCTTTGGGAATGATTGATCTAGAAAATGTTGGTAGCCCATGTGTACAGGGCTTTGAATCGAACTCTGATTGCAACACAAACTGGATGGTAATGACACTGATAAGCTAAAACTGCACATCCATAATTTTATTAATCAAGCTGAACGTTAGTTGTAAAACCATATTTATTTTAATAGATCTTAATAAATTATTTCTAAGCTAATACACTGATATGCTTTGTCACTGTGAGAACAGAAAAATTTAGGCCTTTTACATATGTGCTGGCTTGAATGGCCAACTATTTGGAAGTGTTCCTGTACTTACACGCACATTTGACCTGAGAGTTTGACCTCAATGACTTTTGAAGCATTATTCATTATAAATCTGACAAAAGTGGGAGATCAGATTTAGGTTTGTTGCAGAACTCTTCATTTTGGGATGGGCTTTGTCGACAGGACTGGGTCCAGAATAAACATGAAAGTGTTCTGAAATGTTAGTATGGCCCCAGCCTCTAAAAGCCTCACTGCATGTCACTGCTAATGTGATGGGATCCTGCTGCTGGTGCAACATATGAGACAGATGTCTCCAGCTGAGGCTGTAGCTACAGCTCAGTGTAAATAGAGCAGAATGTTGCAGATCGTGTACTATTTCTGCAACAGGTTAAATACAACCCAAAAAGTTAAATAACCAAATCTACTCTTAGATAATGTCATTGATAATTGGTGATTGTCTAGATAAGTAGAGGTTGAGATAATGGAGTTATGGGCGTGTGCAGCACTCGTCTGTATCAGCTCCAGTACCAACCCAGTGAGAATACCTAAATCTGTTATTTCATTCACTCCAGATGTTTGGAGATGTGGGAATCAATGCAGACCAGATGGGCTTCTTCTAACCACTGTGCTTCAATAGTATGGCTCAAACCAGCAGCAAAACAACTGCAGCATCATAACCAAAGATGTTACTGATTCAAACAGAGCCGCAATAAAGTCCAAATTCAGTGCAAGCTCCTACATTGCAGAATGCAGTATCCTATAAAGACTCCAAGTACCATCTTTGTGCAAGTTCCAGCTCTTGAAGTCTGCATCGGACGTGTATCCACAGGTGTTGGACTCAAAGTTGCAGGATCCTGGCAACAGGTTGTGTGCCTGGATGGCAGCTTTAAGAGAGGAAGAAAATAGGAAGAAAAGGGGAATGGTAAGTATGAATCATAGAAACTGACATTAACAGTAACATGCCATCATGCACCAGCACTGGCACCACCACTCAGATCTACTCACCAGCAAAAGTAAGGAGGTGGAGGAGAAGCATTGCAGCTTTCTGTGGATTTGAATTAATCCTCAAGGAAAATTCAAAAAGAGATTTTCTGTTTGCATCAACAGTTGAAAAAAGACAAATACAGCTCTGCACAAAGTTTGTCTCTAAAGATTCTTCTCTAAAGTGTGTCCCAGTGTCTCTCCAGCTCTCTGAGCGGCAGCACACTGCAGACCCAAGGAGTGTGTGTGTCTGGACAGAAGAACAGGGAGAGGGAGGAGGAGAAAGAGAGAAAAGAAGTCAAAGAGGGAGGAGGAGAAGAAGGTGAGTGATGGGATGGTGGGAGCATTGGAAGGAGGGAAAGAGGGGGGGAGAGAGGAAGGACTGCCGGAGAGGAAATGGAGAAGGACATTTTCAGAGGGAAAATTAACTGATGTTATGGGAATTCATGGAGAAAGAAAGTAAGGAATTTACTAAAAGTTATAAAGGCATCATTATCAAGAAAAAACTCTATTCTGACTTCAGATATCATGTCCACAACAGCAAAACAGAGGGACTCAAAGCAGCAAACTCTTTCACATACAGCCAATATTAAAAGTATGAAGAGAACACTCTTTCATCTCTGACGAGCTGATCCACTCTTCAATAACAAGACCAGGCTCTGGGTTTAACCACCTCAGTCAAAGACACTTCAATTACCCAACAACATTATGACATAATTCTGGGGGCAGAGCTCTTTCCATTTCACTGGGCAAGGTTGCAATTCACTACCAGGGCAAGGCTACTCTCACTGCAAAGTTAGATAAGCTAGATTTAATACTCAACAAGCCTTCTACAAGTTTTGAGTTTATTTTGATAGGTAGGTAGCACTTTGCATTAACAAGGGGGTGTTGGGCTTTTTAAGACTTTTTTCTGGTAAGTAGCTTTACATGATTAACCTGAAATCATGTTTTCCTTACATTGGTGTTTTAGAAAATCTTGATTTCAGCCTCTTCTTCAAATGCTTAATTTTAGCTACTGTCTCTCCAAACCCCCTTCCGTCTGATTGGCCAGGCCTCTGGAGGACTGATGGGGGCAGAACCACTGGTGTTCAAGGCCCACTCCTACAAAGTGCCATGAACCAGTTAGGAAATGCCTCTTCTAGGACCTCATCATTGCAGCAAGTGTCCTGCAGGTCACATGCTATTTTTACAACAGACTGTCTTTGGGACGTTTACCGACAGATTCAAACTTGTTTTCTTAAGTAAGTTTCTTAAGTAAAATGCCTTCAACACAAATCCAGTATACACGCGCTGGGGATTGAATTTAACCACCTTCAACACAATCTGGTACCAAAATGTTATAAAGCCCCTCTTTTAGAGTGAAGGCTTTTGCTTTTTTTTATCAGCCACATATGTGTTGAATGTTCACACTTCGCTGTATTCAGCATATTTTCAACATCTTTCATGCTCTCTGTGTTTTCTCTGAGCAACAGGGTTTTCTTTAAGCTCCATCTGAAAGTGGTATTATGAGGCTTTCTGTTTCATCAGAGGCCTGAATACACAGACAATGTAAACCTTCAAAAACCTGCAGAGTCAAACATTTTGAAACTATCTGCTGTATCTGATGTGGTTCTAGCCTTGAAGCAGCTTGAAGGCAGTTTGTGCTTTTGTAGGAAACTCAGCTGTATCCCAACATGTGCACTAACTAAAAGCCCATAGTTCCTCTCATGAATTTAAAAGTTGTTTTGACAACTGGAACCCCCCCTTACAACTACAACAAAAGTGAAAGAAAGAAGAATTTAGCATCCTGGAGTTTGGACCCTGTTATAATTTGAGCTCTCTCAGAGCTTGTTTGTCCACATTTGTGATCCACATGCCAGACCTTCTGTCTCTGCCCTCTTGTTTTTTTTTTTTTTTTTACCTTCCTCCCTGCAGTTGTTTCTGGTGCCTTCAGTTATCAGCACTTTAATAAGGTGCTATAAACCCTCAGAGCCTATGTGGGGTGAATTCTCTTCCGACTGTTTGACTTCTGTCTGTAAACCTGACAGAAGACTTTTTCTTCAGGATACTCAACAAAGTTATCTTCATGCATTGTGGAAAAGATATTATCAAGCGCCGTTGACATCCATGCAAATTATTTGGTCAAGGACAGTGATCAATTAAACAGAGGAATAGATCATTTAGATTTCTTATGCACTGGCTCACCGATGGGTACTACATAGAAGCCCTCTGTGCTTTGCATTACACATTTGACGTTGGCTGTGTGGCATTCTCAGTGCGTCTCAACTCTGTAAAACCGGGGTATGAAACCCAGTCTAGGTGATCCCCATTTTCATCTTTAAAAGAGTGTTATTTTTAGAGTTAGGGAAAGAGTGGTTTTAATTTTGTATATACATGTTCTATATATAGTAACTTATTTGATAGAATCAATAAAAAAAGAACATGACGAATTTTGTCCTGTTAAAATCTATCAAGTGTTCAAAGCTGGCTCAATAACATGAGAAATCAAAGCTTGAAGGGGGGGAACAAATTCAGGCTGAAAAGCATTGGGTTGGGGGGACAACCTGCAAGATATCAAAGTGCTATGTGCTAAAGTGCTCGATATGAAAAGTGCTGTAGTGTACACAATCTATAAATTAAAAAACCAAACTCATGCATGCTAATAATATCAACATCATAATAAATAGAATAAGAGTGTAGCAGTATAAAAGTAGTATAAAGTATAAAATCAGGATAAAGGAGAGCTAAGTAAAGGGGCCGGGAGTAGGCTACATACTTATAAATAGAGCATTTATTTCATTTTGCATTTTCTCATTTCGCTCACACAGCGTCAGCATTTCAACGCATTTTCTTACTGAAAATGCAAATGTTCTAGTTGGAACGATACTGTACACTTTCTATAATTCATCTGGTTTCCAGTGTTGTTTTAAACAAATGACATAGCTGAAGATAAGAACTAAAGATTGCCAACATTAACATGAGTACTGTGTACATGTCATTGCCTGCAAGAAGAGCAGTTCCCTGCTGAGACCCTGCAGACTGCAGAGTGAAGCAATTTCAAAACTAGATCAAAATATGTGTTTGATAAAGTTGAACTACTGTTTACATCATCGTCTCCTTCTCTTTTCCATCTTGTTTTAGTCTTAGTTATAAGTAAATGCTACTTATTTTGAAATTGAGACCTGCTATATTTGGTATCATTGTGTCATTTATATGATGTAAATTGAGGGAGCAAAAGCGGTATTAGTCCCAAGTTTTGGCCCAAGAAAATCAGCAGCATGTGTTAGCCATTGGCCAAGAGTTTTTAAAAGGATTAGCCTCATCTCTAAAAAAAAATCTTATCGGTTGATGCCTATTTAGGAAAACTGAAAAATGTTTCTTTGAAGGCTTGCAAACAGACTGAATCCTTTCTGCAAGTTTAACAAATCTATTAGTTTCCCTTCTTTCTATAAATTTGTTCATTGTATTTGCTTGATTTAACATCCACTTACTGCTACTTTGTGTGAAAAGCAGATTTAAATTTGTCTTATTAAAACTAAAACACACCACACATTTATATGCACTTGTAAAGCTACTGTCATTTTCACCACTGAGTCTAATACTTCAATCAAAACTCTGCTGCCTTCATTGCCACACTGTGGATCTCCTTCTCATTGAAGAGCATTGAAATGGAAAAAATATATATCTGCAAGAGTTTATTAGTTTTAAATAATGGACTAAAATCCACTGATAATAGTAATGACATGTTCTCCAAGGTATGTGACTCACTGCCAGAGTGTGGAGATGATTACATCCCTAATGGCCCTCCACCCATCCTCTGGGGCATATAGACCTCCACCTCGGCACAGATATTCTGGAAAAACAACTCAAAATGCAAGTTGTTGTAAAAATAATAAAAATAAAATTAAAAAAACTTTCATGCTTACAATAAAGTTCATTGCAATGATGAAATTGTATCCAGTCACAATTATCTTAAGGCAATGTAATTTTACAATGTTATATTTACAACAGATTTCTCAGTGAAAGGCCTTAAATGAAAAATGTTCACTTTTTGCTGATGAAACCTGTGTCACTCAGTGTTTTTGCGCCACCTGCTGGAGCATTAGCTGTATTAGCTTTCATAAGAATTATTTCCAACACTTCGATACAGGTCACATTTTTTAACTTTGAACAACTATTACATGTAAATAAGGAAGAAGACCATGAGACTGTCGAACAAGCCTACTTACTGAAATTTGATGTTCAGAGATGATATTACATGACAGACCTCAAAAGGGGAATTACCTGAGTCACTTACCTCCAAGGCGTCTACCTGTGAGTGTTTTCTGACCCGTTTTGCCATCACAGCAAACAAAACCGTCTGGTTCAACTCCTGCCACTTTGTCTCTGCTCTGTCCTGCCTCTGGGCTGAGTGCCTGAGGGCTCCTGCTGTGTCTCTGTTCTGTTCCAAGGATATTTTCCCATGCCTGTGCCATTCTTGTCCAACAGTTCCTGAAATGAAAATTTACATAAGATATAGAAATGAATAAATGAGTGACAAATAGACATTGGTTAAATGGAGCGACAGACAAAAAACAGTGAAATCAAGCCTGTCGTGTCCTCGTCCAACCCCTCCTCATGAAAGATGTATGGATGTGCAGATTTTGAAAATGTAGGGACAGAGCTAAGGAAAATATCTGGCATTCTAGAAACAGTTGGATGTTAACTCTCACTTATATGTTTGGTAACTGCAGTTTATGATTACACTAGGTGAAATGTTGAATTGTTGAGCTGAAAACATGAACAAATGTCTCTTATTAGGATCCCTTTCTACTGTCTCTGCATATACAGATTTAATGGTGAAGGGTAAAATAATAACCAAAAAAAAAAAAAAATCACCCTGGGGAAAAGCAGAAAATTATCTCCAGAGGAAACCCAGAATCAAAAGGGAATTCATGTCTTTCAGCTCAAATGCGTCACCTGCAGGCCAGTGTAGAGCATCGACAGCTATAAATGAAGCCTTACTGTCCCATGAGTAAGAAACTGCAGCATGCATTTTGGATTGAGGCCATGTAATTTCTGCATGATAGGAAATGACTCTCTAAAGGGCGGTTATGAAACATTGATGTGCATTAATTCCAGTAATGGGTGCAGTCCATGCTCAATGCATGCTATACAGCTTAAAACAGCACATGTATACCTTCATCAATATGCAGAGAGAGGAGGCAACAAATTATTGATGTCTCTGCAAATAGAGCAGCGCTGAATTGAACTCACAGCACGTAATATAGACTGATTGACATGATTTAATGCCAGAAGCAGAATGATATCTACCTCAGATTCACTCTAATGACCTGATTCCACAAACTGCACTCTGTTTTTAAAGCTTTTTGATTGGCTCTGGACTCTAAAGTGTGTCACCCATGCTTCTCATTCCTTTCAAAAAAGTTCACAGCCAGTATTTTACAAAACTCTGCAGGCTCATTTGTGTGGGATCAAAATATGTAGCTGCAATAAAAGACTGGATGCCATGGATACCACTTCACACCATCACCATCCTCCGTCACGTATTGTTGTCACGGTAACGGCTGCTCCAGCGGAAGGGTGCACGTGACTTAGGTGAGAATGCGTTACCAGGGCACAACATTGTGCAGACACAGGCCCTGTTGATCTACTCCACCAGGCCTTTTATGACACAGAAATGTGGCCGGATTATCGTGCCAGGAGCCCCACAAACACCACCCCCCTGCTCCGCACTCCAGTCTGTACATTGTGTATCAGCTATGAATAGTTACTGTACCTCCTTTTACAGGAGTCTGCCAAAAACCAAGAATCCTGGGCCTGGGATGATCAGGTTTTGTGAAATTTTCACACATACTCACAAAAAAAAAGAAAGAAAAATAGAAAGAGTCCATCAGCATCACTTTTCATTTTAAGTCGTCCTCTCACTTCTTAAAAAAACTCCCAAAATGCTTAAGATCAACTTCTAAAATTTGCACTAACCTTCTTGTTTGTTGAAATATTCTCTTTGGAAGGCTTTTACATAAATAATTACAAACACGCTCTAAGCATCAGTTGAATAAAAAAATGATAAGTAGAACACATGGTACGCAGCTCTTTACTGGGTTTTTAATAGGTTCTTTCTTAATCTTAAATAAAAACGTCCCATCAATAATGAACTACAGTTTGATCCTTAAAATCTGCTACTTTCAGTGCCAGTTGCTGTAATCTTCACTTACTACATTAACATTGGTCAGCAAGGTTTCCACGTCTACCACTGTGTTTTCCTGTCATTGAAACATGGATAAAAAGTATCAATGTCAGATGTTCATTTCAAACCTGTGCAATATTTTTTTTTAATTGCTTAAAACAGTCTGTTCCAAAAATAGGATGGGATTTTTCCAAGACTTCACAAAATATTGAGGCAATTATATAAGAAGCTAATAGTTCATGGTATTGAAGAGGTTGGCCTTAAACACCAAGGTCTGCCTATTGCTCTGCCCGAACAAATCTGAACAGAAGGCTGACCAATCAGAGGGAAGAAGGCATGTGGAGCGGGGAGCCTTAAAGAGACAGAGGCTGAAATAAGGGTTTCTACAACACCAGTGTGAGGAAGTAGACATTTTATCATTAATTTGCTATTTATTTTTATCATGTAAAGCTACAACAGGGGTAGCATAAAGCCAAAAAAGTACTCACCTGATAAATCAGGAGTAAAAATGTCACAACTTCAAGATAAAATAATCAGAATACAGCCATGATACTGCAATACTTTGGTAATAGGAGACTAACATCAGAATGTATCAAGAAAAAAGTTGTGAACATGGATTACAACATCAAAGTATTATGAGGCTTCTTTGTGGACTGCTCTGTACAAGCTACTCAGGGGAATTAGATTATTGTGAAATCTTAACTGAAGCACATTCAATGACACACTCCTCTTTCCTCACATTCCTGCAGGCAGCTGGTGGCTCTCATGATGAACCCCTCAATTTTGGCTTAACTATTTTTTGTCAATTTGTTTTGCACTGCAGCTGCAAACAGCAGAAATGACATGATTTTATCCCTGAATTTCAGCTCAGGGATGATTACTCATAGATGTGTTCAAGGGAATATCATGAAGGGCCCTTTTGTAACAAGGTTTGTTTGGATTTCTTGCAAGTCTCTTTTTTGTTACATATACGTTTTACATTTTCATATTTTATGCACTTTGTCAAATTGTCTCTTGTGCTTGGTTGCATCTCAAATGTGAAGCCTGAACTCTTTCCCATATGCATTTTGTTTATGTCCTGTGTGAATCAAAATGTTAACAACAGCTCCCCTTTATTGCTCCAAGCATAGACCTTGAGTTAAGGAACAAAATGAAACAAAAATACCTTAGCAACAGGCACTGGTAGCTTGCACATTTCAAAGCTAAAGTGCAGCAGATTGGCACCAGGCTGGTCCGTGTTGCTGAGAGTCCCAGATTGCTTAAAGCAGCAAATGGGGCCTGTTTACATGACACATGCCTCGGTTCATCACAACAGTGGGGAGCAAATGCCTATAAGGGGAGTCTTCATTGCTAGCATGAATGCTAGCTTTTAAGAAATTTCTCACAGCTGGTTTAAGTTGCCACAATGAGAGTGTAAGGCGCACATGCATTGCAAAGCGTGACATCAGCAATTCCACTGAAAACTCTGGCCATTGCCCCGTTGCTGAACAATTCCACCCAGGGGTCCAGCTTTTCAAAAGTTTCCACATAAATGTTTCAAGTGTAATGTTTTAATCAATATCCTATTTTAAATAAAAGAAATAAACTAAAAGACACTTACTGCAGACAAGTAGTTATTGAGGTTCCTGTTGGCCTCATTTTTGATGAGCTGTCAAGCAATTCATCTTTTCAATACTGACTGATTTAGCATAACCTATATAACATAAAAATTCCTGAGGGCTGTACAATATTTCCATTAAGGGTTACTGTCATGGCAGTCATGTTCCAGCAATAAACAAATGAATCAACTTTTTTGCTTGAGACCCCTTATTTAGATGCAGTGGATTTTCCTCGGGTTAGCTCGTGACCTCGTTGAACTCATGACATTGTGAACAAGCCTGTGATAGAGAACTTACAAACTGTGCAGCTTCTCGAGAATTGTCAACAGAGAAGTGAAGACATGGCTTACACAGGTGCCAGCGGGTTACCCCATCCCACCCAATTTCGTCCTACTTCAGGGGCAACTTGATCAATTTACGTCAGATAGATCCGGCAGCAGATAACAGCGACACCCTCTACGGAGCGTGGGAACATAACATGTCGTGTTGCAGCAGCAGCAGCAGCAGCAGCAGCGGGCACAGCCCAGCAGCTCTCTGCAGGCGGCTGATGGAGTGGGAGGGATGAGGGTTCACTCATGGCCGTAGAGCTCCGTTTGTGTCTGCTCTGCACCACCACCAGCATCAGCACTGTTTGTAAAGGCGCTTTGTGCATCGCTAATCCGCTCTGATGTCACGGTGCAGGAGGAGGGGCTGAGCTCTCCGCTTTAATCCGAGCAAGTTGTCTGGAGGGACAGAACAGAATCAAACCGAGTCAGGCGAAGCGGGCGAAGCGGGCGCTGGATCAGGGGCGATGAGCTCTGCAGCAGCGGCAGCAGCAGCCGGACCGGGGCCTCTCCTCCTCTGACATGCAGGTAAACCAGTGGATGTCCCGTCCGACAGCCCGTGAGGGGACACCGGGTTTGGTGTGGGGCAGGAACGGGGGGGGTTGAGTGGGTTATTTGTGAGAGTGGTTTTCGCTGATGGCGGACTCGACACCTGGGAAGATTTAATCTAGAGAGCGAGAAAGGCAAAAGAGAAGCATCCAGACAGATGACAGTTCGCTACACTTGTCTCAAATAGGTGTCAGGTTTAGTTCTTGCTTGAATATGTTGTGTTACCACGATTTGCATGCATGTTTTCTAAAATAACACCGTTATCATTGGCTACTTCTCTGTAAACGTAACCCAAAGAGACATGTGGTAAAATAAATTGATAATACACAACAATTCTGAAAAGAAAGCTTTCGCCCTTTTAACAGAGAACCGTTCAATGCCATGGGAGGAGACTTAAGAGGCAAGTAAGCCTTCAAAATAAAAGCACTTGCCAGTTTGGCACTTGTTCATGGATTAATCTTCTCCCTCTGGAGCAATGGCGTAGTCTTCATGTAAACACAATGTCAACAATACGACTATTGATGGAACCCAACATGGACTATAACGTATCCGTGTGTGTATGTGTGTGTATTTGTGTGTGGCTGTATGGTTGTGGGTGTAAGGGGGGGAGAGAGGGAGATGTAAGAGGATGAATCATGTCATCAAATATAGAAAAGATGAGGAGATTCCTCCAAAGCAGGGGCAGATGGCTAATGATTGATTTCATCTTAACATAAAAGTACTGACTGTTATTTTCTCGAATTACTGTTTGTTAAACTGAATGGAACAAAGTACAAAAAAATATGTAGAAAACCTTGCCGAACTGCAACCTTAGATTGCTGTTTTGTTCAGCGAAATCAAAATTCATTCGTCAGTAGCCCATTATTCTTAACTTTGTATGTGCATAATATGAAATAGTGCAGTTAGACTGAGACAAACATTTTTTAAGAGCCCTTTCTCTCATAAAATGCATGTAAGGGTTTCTAAGTTATTGTCTAGGCAAATTGGACTAACTTATCCATTCCTTTTTTATTGTTTTGTTTACTTTGTTTATTTGGGCTTGAAGACAAAAATCTAATGATCTCACGTACCACTGCTTTTACTCTATCCCTCTAGCATCCAATGCGGTGAGTCTTGGTCTGTTAACTTCTTCATTACACTGTTTCTCAGTGAAATTATGGCTGCAGACTAAACAGTTGAGCCCAAGAACATTTCAAAACCTTTCCCAGGAATCACCAGAAAGTGTCCTTGTAGTCCCTGCAGGGAACAGAACATACTTTAATCTAGTAATCAGACTCTTTTTAGAAACTATTTTATGACAGTGCTTCCCTATTGGTCATTCCACTACTTTAGTCTTTAGTCTGTCTAACAGCGCAGTGTAGATTATACTATTACACTCTTTATTCATAGACTTATAATAACCTATTGTTTGAATATAGTATTTTTTCTACACCAGCCTTTTTTTTAATTTAAAAATGTATGCAAAGGCGCTGTGGTATTCCCATATCGACTGATAGATTCTGGTAACTGATGAATGATGCATTGGTTGAGGTCTCACTCGAAGAATACATATTATGTTGCACCTTTAGTACTTTAGGTTGTGGACGTTGCTTGGAGATTTAGTGGTGGCAACTTGTTGCGATTGCCAAAAAGCATAATTAGTTTGTCATTGAAAAAATCAACTGCTAACCACATAAAAATAAAAAAAGTATATAAAAGATGGGGCAGTTTCATCTAGATAGCAGAATTCATAGGTTTATAATTTGTGCAGATCAAATGTTACAGATTTGAGATAAATCAAGTTCTCTTTTAATATTCATTACAATAAAAAAGTTATTTTCATATGTTTTTACCCAGAGGGTAGTCTTGGTAGGATAAAAAGTGGCTGAATGAAAACTTTTGTTGAGGTACATCCTTAATTTGTCCAAAAGTGTAAAGTTTGCCTTTTGTCTGAATGAAGCTCTTACGTAACACATGTAAGGGAGGGAGTTCAAGGCTTCTCACCAGAAGTAATCAGTGAAAGTCCTTGTAAGTACGTATAGTTCACGTGTGCTGTTGTCAGAGTGTGTTTGTCACTATAAGATCAGCGAGTTAATGGGCTAGTAAATCCCCCACCCCGCAGCTTTCGCTGCAGCCTGGCAGATGGAGTACAGCGTACGGCCTGCAGCTCTGCAGGCCTGAATATTACTCTGCCACACTGCCAGGGCCATCTGTGACCCAGACAACCCTTTCTACCTGACCCCCCCCCAACCTGCCTATCCCTTCAAGTCACACGACCCATTACCATCCGCTCCTGAACCCCTGGCAGAGAGGGACATTAGCCGCCCAAGGAGTCCACCCTCACTCCTGTTGCATGTCTTTGTGTTTCCCCTCTGACAGTTGTGATCCATGCTCAGATTACAGGGATTAACATTAACCTTTGACCGCGGCCTCTTCTCCCTATACGCATCTTTGATTTTTGAAGGACTAGAATTTATATTTCTGCACTAAGATAAAAACCTCACCAGTAAACCTTCAGTTGCTGTTTAATTCAATATGAAACATTGCTTTTATTTATTTATACGTGAAAGCAATGACTTTAGCACACTCTACACACACTAACTGATGCAAAAACATGAGTGATATTGAAGCATATGTTGTAGATAAATATTACAATTCCTCCCTTGAAAAACCCAGACAAATTCAGATTCAAAGTATAGAATTAAGAAGTTGTCTGTCTTTTCACTGTTGACCTTGTTTTCTTTCGTAGGTTGTGACAATGCATTGGTATTTATCTCAGTTTGTTTCACAACCAATCAAAACTCGTCATAAAAGCTTTTAGATACATCTTTTAAGAGGAGATATGATGCTTTCCTTCATGATAAACATGGATGTAGGGTGGAGACAATGCTGGATGTCAGCACTAAACATATGCAGGTTTTCAAACTACTACATATTCATAGGCTGTAGAAATCCCTGAATCTGGGACTGCTCAAAGAGTCCAATCTATAGCATGAGATCTTCACAAGAGCTTCACATAGCTCCTCCCATGGCAGATCTCCAGAGAGCTGGCAAGAAGAAAAGAAGGTTTGTGGAGTGGGAAGCCTTAAAGAAGTAGCAGCTAAAATGAAGGGTTTTAATGGTTGTAATGGCTTTCCAAAGCAGCAGTTTGTGAAAATTAGTTTTTTTTATGTTGTAAATCATGTAAAGATATAGGGGTTACTTGAGGGACAGCGTAAAGCTTGATTAATGCACATTGCTCTTATTTACGATGGAATACATAATATCCTACAATAAATGATGTGACAACTTAAAGCGAATGCTGAGTGCTATTTAAATCTTGGCCCTGTTAATTGTATTTTGATGTCAAAACATCGTATTGCCACAAACTTTCAAGCTGCAAAACAGGCTTTATGGCAGAAATGCAACCCTAGTGGGAAAGTATTTCTGGTCAAAGTTTAAGTGTGTATACTTGAAGGGCTTGTTTTTGCCATTGAAAGGCTGAGATTATTTTCAAAGCTGTCTGAAAACACAAGAGAAAACTGAACCTAAAGGTTTAGTCCATTTTGATAACTGTAAGCAACACTGCTTTCTCCAAAACCGTGAAACACTGATATGAAGAATCTGTGTTTTTTTGTGCAGAACAACAGAGATTACTCAACATGTCCTGTACTTTTAAATTACTTTCAGTATGTAAGTGGCAAAACCTTTATTGGCCACCTTTAACCTGAATTACTGCGACAGCCATCATTACCAGTGTTTCTATTGCTGGGGCAATTTGCTGGAGCTGATCAAAAGCTTTTCTGATTTATAAGCTAGTATTTGAAGAATAGGTCCCACGATTTTCCTTTCAGTTAACCATGTTTGGTGAGTGTTGAAGATAAGCACCTGATTGATCTTGTTTAACTTTTACAGGTTTAAATGCCTTTTCTTAACTAACTTGCAACTAACTAGTTTAAAGCAAATGAAACTGGAAAATATATGTTTGTCTTTCATAGAAAAGATTAAAATACAACAAAATAGATAAATCATTGAAGAGAAGCTCAAATACAATTCTGTTTAACCTTTGTCGAACTAATTGACTGTACGTCATCACAAATTTGGGTTATTTAATCTCATCATAGAAGCTACAATAATGTTCTAGATAATTTCAGACATCTACAGTCATTTCCAGAAATCATTAATATCAATTGAGAAGTGATGCTTCATGGATGTAGTCACACATTTATAGATCACTCTGAACTGATACATTTTTCATGAGAGTAGCATCTGTGAAACACAGAATGTAACAGTCATGAAAAGTACCCCTCTTTACAAACACACATTACTCTTTTCCTTTATCAGCTGGTCATTCCTGAAACAGCTGCAGGGATTGCATTCTCATGTCCTTTCTCAGCTGGTTGACCTCGAGCTCACTGGCGACTGTGATAAGCGATAACTGATGGAAACCCCGATAGCCTTGTCATGTTAAATAAATCTCAAATCTTGGCTTCTCTCTAACGCTAACAGGACATTTATTATTCAGATCCTAGCCTTACTCCTCTCTACCAGGTCTTATCTGATGCTGAGATATCCTTCCTTGTCCTTCTGCTCCCCCTCCCTCCTCCTCCACCTCTGCATCCTTCTCTCTCTCCTATCCTGTGCCATCTGCCAGCTGCTGGTGGACGGATGAAAGTGGTGTAGATTAAAGTGTACTACACACCCAGCTGACTCCCAGAGGATTTAGGATTTTGCTGTTAGCAATATAAAGACGGGAAGTTCTCAGCCCCACACTTAACATCACCGTCATATCTCTTATGTGTGATATTGTATGTGTTCTGTGCAATATTTGCTCAGTCTCTGAAACAGGACAGTTACCGTTATCTGTGAACTAGGAGAAAATATATTTTGCAATGAAACTGTCATCAGGTGTCAAGATTTCTAACTTAAGCCATTGATAAACTTGAGTGTAGCTGAGATCTAACCAATTAAATGACCATCAATAAAAGTCCCAAGTAAATGTGACTTGTCCTTTACCTCAGCAAAGGATCTGAAAAAATCCTCCAGGTCTTTTAACAAGTCAGAATACTTTTCAATCGCAAGTGCTAGGGCAGCGCCATCCTGTGGAGGGTTTTAAAAACCACATCATGAACATTTCATTGACAGTAGCAGTAGCTCATTTCAACAATTAAAATATGTGAAAAAACAATCAGTAATCAAAATGATACTACTTTAAATGTACCTCTAACAAGAGATTAGATTATTGGAAAGAATATTTGATACATAAATACATGTAAGACTAATTTTTTCTCCATTTCAATACCCATTTCTGGAGATCACGCAGCTGTGTGTTTACGCAAATAATTAAAAAAAAAATGATACGAATCAGAAGTAATAACTTGATAACAACTGGTTCCCATTACATTATTTTCCTCATTTCTGTTGTACATTATTTTTATTTTGCTGAGATTTTTCCATGTGAGGTCAAAAACTTAAATCAATCTTCAAAACTGGCACATTGCTAATAGTTGTTAGTGATATTCTGGCCTTTAATACATCGTCTCTGAGTGAGCAAAAATTTGATCATACAGACTCACAAAATGACCTTCAGTTCAACCTTATTACACTTGAATAAAGAAAGAACAATTACAAACATAAATTGAGCTTTAATTTGCTTTCGTCCTTCATTTTCTTGTCTTCAAAAGCAAGAGCTCTCTCTTCTCTGGGTAAAAAACATGAGGGTAAACAGATGGTCAACATTAAGTTGATGAGACACTCTGATATTTTCTGCTGCAATCAGGAAATTGCAATTTTTTGCCAGTAGGTTGTAATCCCTGGGGGGACTGGTATCAGGTTTGACAGATACTCTGTGAAATCGTTATAGTACATCTTGAATATTATTCTCTTACCTGGTTTGAGTTCCCGGTGTTCTACTTTTTTTATTCTGCTTTGTGTTCATTGTTTGTGCACCAAACAACAAAAAACATTTCTGTAGGTTTAACTATATTTGGGATTAAAACTGATACTGATCATGATTCTGACAAGCTAATTGTTAAAGTTGAAATGAAACAACATTGGTTTTATTAAGACAGAGTGGTATCACACCACAATTCCAGGTTATTTCGCTGCACCCACACATGCTCTTGTATTTACTGTATGAGCCTTTTTATATTCTGCTGTGGCATAAATGAATAAGTGTGTGCTGTCAAAATGTCTCTGATTATTTTATGTCTCTTTCTCTCTCAGGTTGTGCTCTGAGCAGAATTTTCTTGGAGCTGACAGGAGCATGTTCTGAAAACTGAAGCAAGACCGAGCCCCAGTCATGAGCCAGAAGTACCAGGGAGAGGCGGTGGAAGCAGGTGAGGAGCAGAAGGCGACCCAGAGGAGCAGGCAGCCCAACGGGACCTCACCTGGAGATCCTCCTGTACGCCGCTCCTGGAGGCCGTGCCAGATGCTCAACCAGGATGGGGAACCACATCCTCACCATCACCATCACCACCATCACCCCCCCCCATCTTCGGGTCGTGGACCCCCACGGCATCGCAGGCGGCCTCCATCAGGACAGGGGCAAGGACAGAGCCAGGCTCAAAGCCCTGTTCTGTCTCCAGAGGCAGTTTCCCCAAGGCAGGATGGTGGTGAGTGTCGGGATAGCGAACCTCGTCCTACACAGCAGCCCCGCCCTGGCGTTGCTCGTTATCGCCGTCATGGCGACCCCAACCCCAGACTCAGAGGTCACAGACAGAGGCAGCAAATTAGAGAGTCCCAGGATGCTTCACCAGTGGAGGACAGAGAGAGTCTGGGAGAGATAAGACACTGCATGTCAGATGATCCAGTAATGGACCAATCACAGGACATGTCATCCTCTCACCACACCCCCATAGCTGTAGTCACCCCCACTCACCTCTCACCTGTCCCTTCTGCCCAAAACAAACAACCCCACCCTCAAGACACTCCTCCTGCTGAAGCAGAGGAGGACCAGGAAATCCAGGAGAGACAAGTGGAGTGTGAAGAGGAAGCAGAGGAAGTCAAGGATACGCATGAAGAGCAAGAGCAGGCTGAGGATGATGGAGACCATCTCTCCACCACAGCTCACTCCAGCTGTAGTCATGACGACATGCAGGCAGTGGATGAAGAAACAGAGGAGCATGCAGAGAGGGTGGAGGAGGATCAGGATGAGGTGATGGAGGATGTAGCTGAGGACATTGCAGCTCAGGGAAGTGAAATCACTGATCTCTGCTCAGACACAGAGAGTGCTGCTTCACTCAGTATGGATGGACCTCTGCACAGCCCGCCACCGCTCCACTCGCCAACTCCTCCGTCCTCTCCAGATGTCCCACCTTTCCCCCAGTTGGACCACTTCAGTGAGGACACCAGTTTGAGCCCCCTTCCTGACAACGATCTCCTACCTGAGGAAGATGATGAGGATTGCTCTGAATCCTGCTCGCTGTCTCACTTTACAGCTGGCTCTGAATCGTATCCGAAAACCTATGCAGACTTTTATTCAGAGTCCCACCAAAAATCATACCAAGAACCAGTCTATGAGTCGTACCCAGAGCCAAAATCCCACCCAAACTCTTTTCCTGAGCCTCTTAAGACCTCCTACCCTGAGTCACACAGAGAACCTCGCAGGCAACCAGGCAGGAGGACTGAGCCGAATGAAGCCCGGCAGGAGAACTTCACCAGCCATAGACAGGAGAATGTACAAAAAAGGGCTCCATCCTCACCTCCTAAGGGCTCTCATTATGCCCCAAGACAGAGCAGAGACCGCATTTCCCATCACTCCCCTCTGGATCGCTCTGTTGGCTGCAGGCTGCACCACTATGACGGACAGTCTGATGGTGAGGGGGACAGTGGTAATCAAAGTCCTGTTCCTAAAAGCCGCAGGCCAGCTCAGAGACCTGCAGAAAGCCAGGCCAAGAGCCCCCTGTCTGCACAGAAGATCAGCTCAGACGAAACCCAGGAGGAGAGGAACTGTGTGGGTGCCCCGGGAGAGGAGAATGTAAGGGGTTCAGGAGATGCTATCAGCCTGGCGATTAAAGACATCAAAGAGGCGATAGAGGAGGTGAAGATAAAGGCAGTGCGCTCACCTTACACTCCTGACCAACCTGTGGAGCCCATTTGGGTGATGAGACAAGAGAGCAGCCCTACAGAGGACCTTTACCCTCTGCAGACCACAGCTGGACATGTAAGAAAGACGATAATCTACTCCTTTAATAAGATTGTGCCTCCAAAAGGGCGCATTAAAGTAAAATTCAGTATTATAACATAAACTGCTTTTATTCCTCCTCTCAGATGGAAACGGGCATGTCAGTTGAGTAGGCTTTTCAAAATCAAAATAAGCAGTGATTTACACATGCTGTACTGACAAAGCTACATGGTAAAAATAGGGTTTTGCTTTTGTGTCTGGCAGAAAGCAACTGCAGAGAAAATGTACTTCGTGGGCACAAGCCCTAAAGCAACTGTTTCAAAAGAAAAGCCATATTTATTTATGAGAGCACTCAAGTGAGAATAGCTCTAGCAGAGGGGCACATTTTTTGTGAAGATATTCTTTTCTTTCATTTTCCAAATAAAAATCAACCAGGGAGGTGCGCGTAGAAATAGCTCTCTTCCTTTTTCATGTCTCTTTTTACCTCATTGTCTTAAGACACCAAATATTATACATAAAGTTTGCTTGGATATTGTTGGTAAGAGTCTTGCTATCTTGTAAAATTAATGAGGACAAGTTTTTATAGCCCAAATACAAATTTTGTGCCCTTGACTGCAAGAGCAAGGGTGACACACCTCACACATTCTGTTCATTGGAGCTTTGCTTCAGTTATCTAAGAATATGACAACAAATGTCCCTAAATTCCTCTTGACCTTGTTGAACCCTGTATGTAAGTTGAAACCGAGAGTTTAAGTAATAATGACATGGTGAAGATTAGGGCTGGGCAATTAGTTTCAAATTAGATCAAATTGCAATTAAGCTGGCTGCAATATTCTAATTACAGACTTTGCGATATTTCTTTAACCTGAAATGTGTCATGATCCTAGATAAAAGTGTTCTACAATAGATATTTTATCCTCAAAACCAGCAATACACAACCCAGCTCAACCAAAGAGCCCCGTTTTTGAGAATGACCTTTTTAAGAGAAGCAACCTTAGTGGTGAAAAGTAGCAGAAATGGCAGGAAGTAGAAATAAAAGTGAGTTTATGGTGGCAAAAGTGGCCAGAGAGCTTCAAAAATGGGTGAAAAGGAGTGAAAATTGAGGAGAAAAAAAAGAGAAAGTAGCAAATAATGGTCTAAACAAAAATAGTATTAGCATAGAAATTAACACAATTCTTTTCACAAAAATCTTTCTTACATCTGTTTCTTGAACAACACATAAGATGGGGGACATAAAAAATAATCAAACAATCACAATTGTGATATAGGGAAAAATAATTGCAATTACATTAATTCTGTAAATTCTTCAGCCCTTGTGAGAATGAGATATTTCTTGTGGCTATTCACTTCATTTCCAGGAAATGTCAAACTGTACCCGTACATTTCCCCTGATGAGTGTCAGTGCTCATGGAGTCCGCTGTGCACTGTTGCACTGATTACACTGGACTTTATTGCTTTTGGGAAGAGAGCAAACTAAAGATTTACATCCCTGGCTCTCATTTCATTTTGTGTACTTGGATCAATGCCCAGAGCCCTGAATCATGTGTGGTGGGAGGAAGGTGTTGCTGTAGGTGCACTGCAATAACAAAGAAGTGATTTAAAATACATGCCTTTTTTTTTTCTCTGATTCCTTTGCTTAGTCTTCTCCTCACTCCCCCTCTCAGTCCATGTCTGAGTCTCCTTCCTGCTACGCCTCAGCTCCAGTTCGGGAACCAGTCAGTCCACTGAGAGCTGACTCAACCAGAGCACTTCCGTCTCAACATTATCACCAACAACAGCCCCAACACAACCACCAACACCACCACCAGGGCCTACATCCACAACAGAGAGACACCACCCGACCAACGCAGACGTATGCACAACCACAAACATACCCACAGATGTCGCCCAATCAGCATCAACAATGTCAACATCAACACCAACAGCAACAACAGCGTCAGCAGCCTCCAGCTCAGCAGCCGCGACCAAAAGTTCAGCCGGTAACACCACCTCAGCAACCGTCTGTCCAGGAGGTGAGAGATACTGAGAGTAGAGCACAAGTTTTTCCAATGGGAGATTCATCACATTCTGAAGTTTTTATGTATCAAACAAACCAAGAGGCAGTTGTCCACTATCCCATTGCTGTACTGCAAAAAAGAACATCCAAGCCTTGTTTAGCTCACCTTAAAAGTTGCCAATTTGTCTAATAGTAAGTAAGCTCAAGTCTGAAAACCAGCTAAAAAAGCTTGGCTCTCTGAATCCTTTTCATCAAGGAGGATAAATCCTGGAAAGGCAGGCGGGCATCTTTTAAGAGGTGTTTATCTGCCAGCAGCTGAACGGCTGACAGCAGTAAAAGCCTACCAGAATTTCAATGAGTTAGGAGAGGCTTGCAGTATGTGAGTGGAAATAATAAGAATGCTCATGTAGGTTTACTTCTTTTCACCTCTCTAGATTCGAAGATCTCTGCCTCAGTTTCCAACATTTGTGGATGGTGAGTGCGAATTCCTTTCTCTACATCTGTTAGGATGAATGCTCCAACCTATACTTTTCTAAATACAGTATGTTTTTGGCAGTAATTTTATAGAAATTATTTTAAAATAGAAATGAGTTTTCTGTTTCAAAGCTTATTTAACAGAAAAGAGGATTTTGTGTAAATCACAGAAAAGTTTTACAAGTCACCTAAATGAGATTCAAACACATCTATAAAAACACTACATTAAGAAATCAATCATTTGTTTTTCAGCCCAAACCATGAACACCCACACAAGTACAGTTTCCTAGATCTCTGTCCAATTCCAGCCCCTGCACTAATGTATATTTGATGTATTTTGGCAGTTAGTCTCAAATCTTTGCTTGTAAGAGTTTTCATGCAGTCATAAATGTATGGCCATGTATTTTGTGCCTCAAAAGTGCATTTTCTTCATGCAGTCCCGGGACCATGTGACCCTGAAGACCTTATTGACGGCATCATCTTTGCAGCCACCTACCTGGGCTGCACCCACCTGCTGTCAGAGAGGACGCCCACAAAGAGCGCCCGCATGCAGCAGGCTCAGGAGGCCATGAACAGAGTGAGGGTGAGAGAAAAATACAGCTTTTAACACACTCAGATTGATTTTGGATACAAACACTATAATAACCAAAAGAAATGCTATCGACTCTGGACTAGAATTGGATGTTGCTTCTTGGGTTTAAAAATGTAGCCCTTGTGGGAGTTCTTGAAATGTTAAAATGTTAAAATCTATAATATAATGTGATGCTGTTAGCTAAGAGTCTACTTCTTGGATGTTTGTGTTTCTGATTAAACCCCTTCCTAAAATGATTTCAGATGGGGGCAGTCCCCAAAAATGTGAATGTGGTCCCCAACCTGTTTACAGTTCTTCCAGCGTAAATTTGTCTTATATCTGTCACATTATGATATTATAAATGCTTTCTTGAAGTTTCTCATTTTTAATTTCTGGTTGAATTCTGTCAATGTTGGGATGTCAGTTACATTATGCCCCTCTTCACACACATCCTCCCACTCCTTAGCTTCAAAGATTACATTCATCTCCATTAACATTACTTCCTGACCATTAAATATACCATTTTTATTCTGACAAAGTTTTAAACAGTACTTGGACTTGAACTTGATGGAGAAAAAAATGTACAACAAATATATCTGCAGAAAAACTCATTTGCTTGTGCCAGCCCAACAATATAAGATATAAGAAGCTGGATTTGGGAAATGTGTCTGAAATAATAAAAACTGTTTTTCAAAAATTCCTATTTGATGGGATGGCACAAAGTTTGAACATCTAACAGTTTATAAGAATCAAACAGAGAGATTAAAACTCCCAGGGTGACAGTGTGCAATAATATTCTCACAACACTGAAGCTGTTTAAACTCCAGATTTTGGGTTTAAACAGACATCAAGGTTGTCACACATCAAACAGGCAGTGCCTTTGTTTTGAAGTTATATTTTCTGGCACACTTTGACATCGAAGTGATGTAACCGAGGTTCACTTCATATTTAGGTCTTTTAAACTCAAAAGCAGGCAACACAGTGAGTGAGCAAAGAGTCCCTAGGTTTCTGCACAATGCATCATCCACAGATCACTGCTCCTGATCCGCAGTCATACAGGCTTCTCTCCCCTCAGCTCCACTGAGGACGTTATATAAACTCTTCATCAAGTCTCTGAAACACTAGACTCTGCTTCCTGCTGCAGTCGCAGTGCATAATGTCAAATGTACATCACGCAAAGGAAAAACACAGACCAAACAAAGCAGAGCAGTAGATATATGGATGTGGCTATAAAACACTTATTCATGTCGGCTGTTTTTGCTATTCACATGAGAAGATAAAAACATAGCTGAGGGCAAGTGGTGTCAGAGAATTAGTGAGAAGAATAGATGGTTTACAGTGGAAAAGTGGTGTTAAAACAGCACTCTTTTACTTTGAGAAATGAGCAGCAAGAGGTGGCCGTTTTGTAGAGATGAGGGAAGAGAATCCTTGGCCGGAAAAGGGCGGGAGCCAAGCCAAATTCATGCTTTGTGGAAGGCTGACTGACATTTCCAGGACATCGCCTTGGTTAAGGTCTAAAAAACCTACAGGGAGTGAGAAGGTTAGAGACTCTGTGATGAGGAAAGGGATACAGGAGTTATTTGCTGTCTGACAGGAGTTGGAGTTAGCATCTCACTTGCCTGGACGCACTGATCTGAGTCACTGTGGAGGCTGATACAGAGAAGTGACCTAATACCAGGACCAGTCTTTTTTTCACCATGCTGCAACTCCTCCTTATGGCTGTGTATGTGAAAAAGTGTAATTAAGGACTTTTAAGATGGTCTGTAACCCAAAGAGTGGCAAGTGGGGGCTCATTTCAAGTATTAGGATATAAAAGCAATCACTACTAATTTTAAAGAGGGGGAAGTGGGGATTTTTTTAGGCTTTATACCATGCTTCTGGTATCCTCTTAGACTCAAACATGATTCCAAGCTAAGAAAAAATACCCTGGTGTTTTTATAAATTCCTATTTTAGCCTCTGACTGGAGGACTTTGTTGTAGTTGCTATCACTTTAAGACTTCCCACTCCACAAACCCCCTTCCCTTTCATTGGCCAGCCGCCCGGTAGAGATATGGGCAGTCCTCTGTGTTTGAGGCCCGCCTGTGCATCTGGAGCTATTTTCAGAAGACTGCTTGAGTGGTTTACAGTCTGATTAAGGGATTTTTACTACACATGAACATGTGGCAGATTAAAAACATGCACATTTATCATGAGCATCCAGCATTGTTATTTTTTTCCAAACATGTTTATTTTGATTTTTTATAGACACATAATACCAGTCAAACAGTTCAGGTCTTAAACCCGTACATACAGTATATCGACAACACATACTCACATACCTACGCTGGACTTGCACACATTTTGGATATGAAAAAAATAATACATTTTACATTTATGCACAGGTGAAGCCTTTTTTCTTGGCTTCTGTAATATTAATATATGGTTCCAAGAGCTGGACAAAACCTCTTTGTTTGACTTTAGCAAAGTAGGTTAATCTCTCCAATCCAATACACCGAAAGTCGGTTTATCCACGTCCTCAATGTCAGAGGTCCGTACTTTTCCAACATAGTGCAAAAGCTCTCTGTGCTTATAGAAGTTCTAAGTCTACAAGTTTGGTCTGTTTGTATACACGTATTAAGTCCTCTGGGTATACTATAAGCACACAGAGTTTGACATTTAAAGGATATTTGACTTAACAAACTTGACAAACATTTTATAACACCTGTCCAGTACAAAAGTCCTGACTCTTTGGACATTTCCACAGACAGTGAATTGGACCCTTTGCACTGACACATTTAGGACAAACATCTGGAGTATTAGCAGACATATGATGGAGTTTGACAGGAGTTATTTACATTCTTGTCAACCATTTATATTTAGGTACTTTCAATCTTTTTTTTATTTTCTTTCTGTGCTTTTTTCTATGGATTATCCATGGTTATCTTCTCTATTTCTTTGAAAAGTGGAATACACATACTGGGCCTAGACTATGATGATCTTAAGTTTTTTTTTAACTGTAAATATTTAAAGAAATGTTTTGTAGGTATTTGATACTGTTCATGTAACTGACCAAAAATTACAAAAAATACTTTACAAATTCCATAACTTAAATCCTTCTCATTGCTCCAAATAGGAGTAAATTGAGATAATGGGGGCGATTCCTTATGTCTGTGAGCAACATGCAGCATTTTTACTTTTTATCCATGTTTAAATTATGGGAAAGCAGAATAGCCCCTCTTTAATGGTATTTTTCAAAAATCATGCTTGAGTAGTTTTACATATGTAGAGCAAGTTGGTGTAGAAAAAGAAATGAGGAGCTGTCATTAACCATCATCAACTGTGTTTGGATTCACAAATCAAAAGTTGACAGTTTTTTTTGGTTGTTTTAACTGCTTAGTATTATGTCAGGAACAAATAATGATTTTTGCTGTGTAAAGAAAATATTAAAAAAGTATAAATGGTTTTATTGTCAAGTAAGTGAAGCAGAATGAGGGGATTTAGTGTCAGTGGTTTCATCAATGTCAGCTTGACTCAGGACACCAGAGAAAACTGCTTAATGAGGTCCACTCACATCTGGCTGAGCCCAGATTCATTTAATGAGATCAGCATCAGGATCAGTACCCGACCCTGGGATTAGATACAGGAGCAGATTTGGCTGAATCACATAAATAGCATATCTGCTTGTTTCATGCGAGAATTCCCAACACAAGCAGTATCAATGAAAAAGGGTAAATGTGCTGCTTCAAAATGCTTAGATATAAGAAAAATCAAAACCTAAGCAAACTAAACAAGGGCTTTCCATTTTTAAAGCGAAACATTTAAAATTAAGTCAATTCAGACATGAACAGCTTTCGTATAAGGGACATGCTCATGATTAAAGTGAATTAAAAGGACTTTTCTATGAGAGGGCGGTCCGAGCTCCACAGGCTGGACTGTCTACACTGGCTTAGAAAGACGGTTATTATTCAAGAAGTGTGCTAAAAATACCCAGAGATGAAACACTGGAGGTGACAGAGTGATGTACACACACTGACATCCAGCACAGGTCAGGAGTCACACTGCAGCTCATGATGATGACGTGACGGACGCCTGAGGAGGGGGTCAGCAGCCAGGCCAAAAAGAGAAACAATGCTGGGTCGACTGCCGGCTCAGTGAGCGTCTGAACAACAAGAGTGTTTATGAAAGTTTCTCTGACATGGGTGAAGAAACTTGTTAGCATGAGGCGTTAGCAGCTTGATGCAGGTCAGGTTTTTATCATCAGGAGCTGATGGGCTGTGCTACAATGAGGGCTGCTCTTTATCCCAGTTGTATTACTATCAACATGAGTGTTTGTTTGTTTTCTGTAGAAGTGATGTGCCACAGTCACGCTTTTTAGAGGTCTGAAGCAGCAGCTGGTGATTATTTTTATGAACTCATTTATTAATTACTCTGAGAAATGAGATAAAACTGAATTAAAAAGTAATTCCAAGAAAATGTGACCAGATATTTAATTGGTCTGTAGTCATTGCATTATCCTGCAGAATGCACTTTTGTTATATTGAGTCTTAACTTTCAAATCCCAAATGTGGATTAAACATAACGTACAGTCATCTCTGTTAAGGTTAAAGCTGTGGCTCTTATTTTTTTCCCATCACATTAAATTCACGCTCATCACATCAGGGTGTTTGGATTTTTATTCAGTGCAGAGAACAAACAGTGGCACCAGCAGACATTCAGAAACTTTAAACCCGGAGCTGTAATGAGGCGTCGACCACAGACACATGAGGCAGCTCATCTTTTCTCAGGGGGTCATCTGTGTCACACTGATAGAGAGAAAACTTTTGAAAATGTTGTGCTGAGAAGGCCTGTGGCATCTTGTTGGTGTCAGATGAAATAGACAGTAACATTACTGCCCACACACAAACACAGAAACACACAATCTTTTTGTCCCTCAATCTGTTATTCTGGATGCAGACAGTGATTGATGATATATGGTTGTATTGATCTGACTTTTTCTGAGTTGTCTGTGTGTTTTCTGATCTCTGCAGGCAGCTCAGAAGCAGGCGAAGAACAGGAAGAAGGTATGTTCAATTTGATGTCAAGATAACTTGTGGCAAATAATTTAAGATGACGATCTCATCAAGAAAGCAGACGTTAGTTCAGATATAATAGTATTGTTGGAGACTAATTATATCTCTGTATTCTTTTCCTTTCAGAGCCCTGACAGTGAGGTTCCCTCTACAGCCGAGGTCGATCTGTTTATGTCCACACAGAGGATCAAAGTCCTCAATGCAGACACTCAGGTATGAAAGTGGTTGGTGATATTCATTCTTAAACTCCTCCAATTTACAAATGTGAAAAAATAATCCCGGAAAAGATAGAAAACGTTTGCGTTTCAAAGCAAATCGTTCTCACCAAACCTCCTTTGAAAAATCTCCATTTATTAGGTGGTTCTACTCAACACAACACTTGCAGTCAGTATGGGCCTGTAGAAAACAGCTGTATTAAAGATACTTACCCTTTTTTTGGGATTCTCAGGAGTCTTTGATGGACCTTCCCCTGAGGACGATCTCTTACATCGCCGACATCGGTAACATGGTGGTGCTGATGGCTCGGGGAAAGATGGTCCGGTCCCGGAGTGCACAGGAAAACCTGGACCATGCTGCGGAGCAAACCACCATGAGCCATGATGACAGACGGCTGTACAGGATGATCTGCCATGTGTTTGAGTCTGAGGATGTGAGTTTTTATGTTATCAATATTTTTCAAGGTGAAATAACTTCTGATCTGAGATTGTTAATTAAACTCATACCTCTGCTCACTTTTTTGTCTTCCTCCAACCATTGCATCAGTGAGGCAAAATGCAAGAAAAAAAGAAATAAAACAAACAAATAAGCAACAATTACAACAGTAACAAAAAAACCCCACTGTACAAAGAGCACAGACATTAAGTTCAAACAAAAAAAAAGTTGTATATCAGAAAATGTGCTTCCTCGTTTCACCCTATTGAGAAACCCTTACTTGAATAGCTCATGTTCTCTAGAAGAAGTCCACATCTTGTGACCAGATTCTGATTTAGACATCAGCAAATGTCTCATTTGGACTCACTCAGTCTGAGTCAGCACTGTCATCCACTGCCAAACGTGGGACACATTTGGAACACAGTCATATTGGAATTGAACTGAAATAGTGCCATCTGAGCATCAAATAAACAACAAGAAAATTAGTTTTTTTATGTTCTTAAACAGTGATGTGACAGAAGATTTGGGATTCATGATCAGGTTACTGGGAGAGATTTGGGGAATGAGTAAAGAATGCATCATGTCAAAAGGGCTCCTCCCATATTTTGAGGAGTGATGCACTTTTTTGTGGGATGGTTACAGTACTTGGTAGGAAGTATAAAGGCATGAAGACTGAGAATGGACCATTAGAGATTTGGCCCTGAGAGATTTTAAAGTCGACTGATATCACTTAGCCTCTTATTGTGGTTATGGATCAATTAATCAATAAACCAATCTTTTAACATTTTCTTTTCTGAAGATACTCTGCAAATAGACCTCACTCTTTGTTTTATTACAGTCAAAAGATAGAGGAAAGTGGATTTTAATGGTGTATTAGCATATAATTGGCTCAAAGACAAAAAGTTGCTACTTTGGCGTAATATTTACTACAATGTGGAGCTCAATAAGTATTTCAACCAAAAACTAAAATACCCAAACAACTAAAGACATTGAAAGCTCTGTGCTGAGTTTGTTAGAGCAGACAAAGCCCTCTCAGAAAACTCACAGTCTTGATGTTTTTCTTTGTTTTCCCTCAGGCCCAGCTGATTGCTCAGTCCATCGGTCAGTCTTTCAGCGTTGCCTACCAGGAGTTCCTCAGGGCCAATGGCATTGACCCAGAGGACCTCAGCCAGAGGGAGTACAGTGACCTGCTTAACACTCAGGACATGTATAACGACGACCTCATCCACTTCTCCAAGTCAGAGAACTGCAGAGATGTAAGTAATCCAGCAGGGGGCAGTACAGGAACAAGAGTTTTTACATTGACTTAAAAGTCACTTGACTTTTTATTTATGGGGAACAAATTGGTGCTGCACTTTAACTGAATATTTCATTTTTTAGACTGATTGACCTTTTGTTCATGCAAGGAACATCACAGCCCTTCAGGTCTGGTCATGTCACAACATTAATGTCTGAACAGAGACGAACCAGTGCCTTTCATTTTCTGCTCAGTCTGCTCTGATAGTGTGCCTTCCAGTGCTCTGGATGAGCAGCTGTTTTAGAGTCACAGCTGTGTGACAGACAGACAAAAATGTCACCCAAGTATGAAGGTGAATTTGAGGCGCTAAACCTGCTCTGACCTCAGACTCTCCCCCCTCTTCCACTGCTCTAAATGCCGGCTGTCGTCTCACATTTCTTAGAATTGTGCATTTGGCTATGAAAGCTAAAAATGGGTCCAGCCTTATTCCTCATGCTATTTAAAATGAGTCTTATACACCCGGAAGAGTGAGGTCATGTCAGAATGTTAAAAAAGATGACTTCGTGATTATTTTGAGAATTGGGAGTTTCACAGATGTCTCCCTGCAGGTTTACATCGAGAAACAGAAAGGAGAGATCCTGGGAGTCGTGATAGTGGAGTCTGGATGGGGGTCCATCCTCCCCACTGTCATCATCGCCAGCATGATGCACGCAGGCCCGGCTGAGAAGTCTGGTCGGCTCAACATCGGAGACCAGATCATGACCATTAACGGAACAAGTCTGGTGGGTTTACCGCTCAACACCTGCCAGAGCATCATCAAGGTACGTGACTGCTCCTAGACCAGTTTGTGATGGTTTCAGTGATGAATTTCTGCTCCAAGTCATTAAACCTCTAATTTTTTCACCATATACAGATGTGCTCATAAGTTTACATACCCTGGCAGAATTTATGATTTCTTGGCCTTTTTCCAGACACATTGAATGTTAACACAAAAACCTTTCTTTCACACATGGTTAGTGGTTGGGTGAAGCCATCGTTTAATTGATTAACAACTGTTTACTCTTTATAAATCATAATGACAATAGAAGCTACCAAAATGACTCTGATCACAATGACATTTGAGGTCAGGAGACTGAGATGGCCACTCCAGAGCCTTCACTTTATTTTGCTGTAGCTAATGCCAGGTCGACTTTGCCTTGTGTTTTGGATCATTGTCATGTTGGAGCGTCCAAGTTGCAGCTTCTGGGATGACAAGTGCAAATTTTCCTCAAGTATTTTTTGGTCTACCTAACTGTGGTTTGGTTTCAACAGAATCCCTCAATTTCTGCTTCTTAATTAGAGTTTGAATACTGCTTATTGGCATCATCAATTCCTTGGATATCTTCATATTTCCCTTTCTTGTTTTATACAGTCTTTTTTATACAGGTTTTATGTATATGCCCTGCCTCTAGCATTTTGAGTTGCGTGCAAAGATGTCTGGTGATTGAACTGCTTAACTGGCCACTTCTTGTGGATGAAATATCTTAAGAACACACCGGATTATCTGAAATTTTTCCCACTCTACTCAGACTTTGGATAAACGGATTTAAAAGATTTAACGGTCAAAGGTCAAGGTCTCAGTGAATGTTTTTGTTGTTTGTTTTTATTGTTTGACAGGAATTCATACGCTATAACAGCCACATATTTTAAAAAGATCTGAAACAAAAAAAAATGAAAAAGGTCAAAGTTAAAGCCTTTTTTTTTTTTTTTACTTCCATCCTGTTCTTGAGAATGCAACATCTCAAGAATGCCTGAAGAAAAGGTTCTCAAATTTTACAAAAACTTCTAATTTGACTGTGACTTGAGGCCTGACACATTAAAGCTGTCAAGATTTCTAAATAGCCAGAAAGTCAAAAACTTGACTTTTTCTCTCAAAATATTGACTTGATATGGGTGAAAAATCTCAATAAAGCCAGTTTTTCACTGTAAAATGGGCTTATGTACATTTTTTTATATTACTAGAAATTTTCTCTAGCATAAAAAGGAATGGGTGTGTAAATATATCAGTTATGAAGCTACTTTGTCATTTTCGAGTATCTTTGAGTATTTTTGTTATATCTCCAAAAGGCCAGGGAGGAGATCCTCATTTTGGGTTTTCAGAATAGTGTCACCCGACTATAAGTTATCCTCTAATGTGAATCTGCCCATTTTCTCAGGGTCTTAAGTCTCAGTCCAGGATCAAGATGAACATCGTCAGGTGTCCTCCTGTCACCATGGTGCTCATCCGCAGGCCAGACCTCAGATACCAGCTTGGCTTCAGTGTCCAGAATGGCATCGTGAGTAGACAGAGGCAGAAAAAAAGAGGATACATAAACGTTTAATAAAAATACAATTATCCCTACAGGTCACACATCATTTTTGGGTCTCGAAGTACTTTATAAATGAAGTTAAAGTGGAAGTTGAGTGGGTCATGGGGTCCTAGACTGACTGACGTATTCAAATAACCAAGTAAAGCTTTTTTGCAGATAGTGTACGAAAACAAGTGTCAGTTTCCTAGCAACAGACACAGCGCAGCTATTTCTATTCCATGTTCAAGGATTTATTTTCATTTTTTATCAGTCAAGGGTTTCAGTGTTAGTGTAGGAGGTTAGTGAAAACTCAGATGTTACCCTCAAGTGACCTTACTTCCTGCATTTCACGTGTGTGTGTGTGTGTGTAGATCTGCAGCCTGATGAGGGGGGGCATCGCTGAAAGAGGAGGCGTGCGCGTTGGTCATCGCATCATTGAGATCAACAGTCAGAGTGTGGTGGCGACACCTCATGAGAAGATTGTTCAAATCCTGTCAAATGCCATGGGAGAGGTAGGATGAGTAAATCATGCTCTAAAAAAGTAAAGTTTTATCTTTATAGAAAAAATTTGCCTCTTTCTTTTTGCATTTAATCTTAAAGTGCTGTGCAAAAAATAGTCTGCATGTCCAATTCCAACCAATTTCTCTCCCTGTTCCTGCTCTGTCCACGCTCCTCACCCCTGAAACAATGAGCACTTTTGATTATTTCTCTTTGTGACTTTTTCTGTTTTCATGCCCATGATGAACTCTTGAAATACCTGAAATCTTTTTTTTTTGTGTACCTACTTTCTCATTTACATAATTTGTTTTCTTTCTGCTCCAGATCCACATGAAGACGATGCCTGCAGCCATGTACCGTCTGCTGACAGCACAGGAGCAACCTGTCTACATCTGAACACACACTTCTCACTCCTCTTCACTACATGACTCAGTCTCTTTGCTACTCCATCCATCTTCAGTAAATTAAACGCCCTTCTCTCTCTCCTTCTCTGTATCCTGTTTGATATCACTTGACTTGCCTTAATCTGTACAGTAAACTGTCATGTAGACATGTACATCCAGTGTATGACAGACGGCAGATTATCTCTCTAAGGCTGAGTGTTTATGTGACATCTTTTGTTTGACCAAAGAGAAGTTGTGGATTTTTTGTGCATACTTAGGTGGAAAACAGAGTAAATATTATCTTTGGTTAAATAGCTGTAATATCTGAATGTAATCTAATATGTTGGACCTATAAAATGTCAAGGCCGCCCAGATGATGAAGAAGTTTTAAATGAAAAAGTGGTCATGTTTAAGAGGAATGCATGTAAAAAATCTGCTGAATAAACTCTGTGGTCAGTAAATCCTCATCTCTTTCATTCATTGGAAGTTAAATAACTTAAACTGGTGCTCTCTGTCCCTGTGAATCAAAAATAGTTGCAGAAGATGTCTGTTCAAGTCTGGTTCTGCTCTAAGTTTCTGACTCTTAAAGCAAGTTTGTCCTTGCCTGTCATTGGCTGAATGCCAGGAAGTTGTTCTGCTCATGGTGCCCTGAGATGAAACTGATTCAGACTTTAACCTGATGTTGAGTCCCAATCACTTATTGCAGATAATTAATGAGTTTATATATTGAGTTGATGATTGTTGCACCGGCTGGAGACAAGCCACAGACTCAAAAAATAGAGCAAAATCTGCCAATGCACCGTTTCAGATGTGGCGTTGTTTAGTCTTTTTCTTTGTTCAGTCTTCCAGTAGATGCATAACTCGTATGCCAACAACTACTTGGAAACTACTTGTAGAACATGAAAAAAAAGTTGTTTAAACAGTCTGCTGTAATTCACACAGCAAGGATCCACTTCACTAGCACTAGACACTAAAAGAGACTGAGATACTCAGTTTTCCTCCCTGATGGTCTCTTGAGATTTAATTCAAGTATTTGTTCATTTTTTTGTTCCTGTTTCTGGGAAAGAGTGGTACAGAAAGTCTGAGCGTCTTCATCTATAATAATCTCCCAGTTTTTTTTTTCCTCATAAATTTTTCATTTACTGTAACTTATGAACCACAGAACCAAGGAGCCCACCGTTTCTAGATCACGGAAAAAGGAAATTAAAACCAATGCATAGAGAGTATAGCTTCAGAATTCACTAAACAGTCAGTTTAAGTCCAATCTTAGATGTTTTTACATCAGTGATTACCAACCTGTGGGCTGTGGGCCAATAAGGTATTGCAGTTGGGCTGCCACATCATTTCCAAAATAGCAGGATTTTAGTGTGTGGGGGAAAGGTAGTAATATAAAGTTAAAAATACACAGAATAATGTTTAAATGATAAACTTTACAAATTTAGGAAGGTATTAAAAAATGTTAAAATATGTATTTCCACCAAAAAGTGCTTTGTGCTCAGAATTGGTCAAACTTTTGTCAAATGCAGCCACAAGCTTCAAGATGGACCGCCAAATTTTCAATGGAAACAGCAGAATGTTATTTCTTCTTGTTACCAGAGCATTAAAAACAAGATAACAGAGTAAAAACAGGGAGCAGACGGCACATTGTTTGTTTCACAGATCCTGTCAATGGGTTTGTAACAGGCAAACATGTTTTGATCTCTCAGAGAAGAGAAGTGGAACTTGACACTCCAAGATGTAGAGTAAAAAAGAGATTTATTTATTTGAATATTCTCTGTAGCACTAAGATCACAAACTAAAAAAAAGGAAAAAAAAATCACAGACTAACAAACATTAAGAAGAAATAATAGATCAAACAACATGATTGTCTTCACCACATTCCAGAGGCTCCAGTGTACAAAGACTCAACAGGGTTCAGTAGATAATCTTTATAAAACAAACACAGTGACAATGATTGTCTGTGGTTGGACGCGATATCATAGGAAATACAAACGTCTGGAAACATCAGATACATACTCAGCTGAACCTTTAATCTGGCTTCTTCACATCTGTGAGATTATTTTGGGCCATAATAACTAAAAGAGTAAATCTTTACAGGCACCTGCACAACCTCATTAGATTCACAGAGAGACAAACAAACCTGTTCAAATACAGAAAAAATGACTTTCAACATCCGTTCTCTTTTTTATTCACACATCAGTCGTTTTTTGTGTGACTGAATAGTTTTGGGTTTTATTATGGCTGACAAGGAAATGCAAGGCACTTATCAATAGACCGCTTCCCAAAGTCAAGACATACTTCACGATTTGGAAACTATAAATGTCTGATAAGTGATTAAAAGGTGTAAAATAAATCAGTAAAAAAACTTTTTGTTTCATCCACGTGATTAAAGTGGGAGCTGAGGGTATAAGAAGCCTGTTTCTGTCAGTTAAAAATACAACGATGAAATACTGGACTTGAGCATTTTTTCCCCCATATTCAATCAAAATTTTGAGATAAATTTTAAATAAGGGGGAAAAAGTCAACTGACTTTTTTCTGGAAAGGGGCTTTTCTTATTATTTTGACTGTTTATCTCAAAATTGTATTTTCTTCAAATTTCAACCATCTCAAAATTTTGACTATTTCTCTCAAACTTTCAACTTATTATCTCAAATTTGACTTAATATTGATCCAAAAGAATCTCAACACAGCCAAGTTTCCATTTTCATTTTTTTAACTGGCAGAAATGGGCCTCCATAGTGAGGAGGTGAAGAGGTGACGAAATCGAAAAAAAAAGGACTAAGACTATTGACTCTTTCCCCAACATGATTTCAGGGCATAGATGGCCAAAACATGACAAATACTGGTGTAAGGAAAATAGTTCTTTGCCCAAAGATGTTTAAAAAAGATTGTTTTGATACATTTATTAAACTACCAAAGTCATTTTCAAGCCTGTTGGCTTTTTCATAAAAAGGTATTCATCCTTAAGAAGAACTGTGCTTCACTGGATGAGAAAAACTACTTTTGATGCATAAGAAACAAACGCTGTATCTGGATTTGTGTTGGTAAAGTAAAGCCTTAAATGTAACAAAAACCTCTGCACACAGACTGCAAAGAGTACATACACTGAAATACCAGGCGTTTGAGTCCAATCGGAATTCTTTTTGTTCAGGTATGTGTGTAAACTGTGTATGTGGCCTGGGAAAGCGCCGGGTTTTGTATGAACTTGTGTGAAATATCACAGACAGCTGGGAGCGAAACTTCCCATAACATCAGAATTCTTACAACGAAAATAAGTCTTTGCATCAAACTCTGTTTCTAGTGTCTGTATGTGAGGAATCCAGTCCTTTGCCGGGGATGATGCCACTTCCTGGGTTCTCTGCCTACAGCTCAGTGTCTTTGTATTTCTGTGGGTTGAAGTATCCTCTCTTGGTCTGTTCGGCCAGCTGTCGGCGGTACTCGTCCTCGTCGTCCTCGTGGCCTCTGCTCTCTGAGTAATGTGGCCTGAAAGGAGCCTGCTGCTCGGGGTTGGAACTGGAACTGATCGTACACACAAACAGAGACAACAAACCATCAGTTTTTGTTGTTTAGGGATAAAGCTGTGTGACCAACAATGCATTTAAAAATGTGAGTCATTTATTGTTTTACCCTATTGGTTGAGGACGGTTAAGGTTGGGCTTTGGCAGCTTTATTGGAACGGCATAAATGTCCGGATGTTTTTGGGCGATTTCCAGCTGTTGAAGAGAAGAAAAAAGACTCAGATATACACACTAACGACATCCAGCCTTAGAGATTAATGTTTTATTTACTGCAGTTCCTTTGCATATTTTTTTTCCCCACAAAAACTGTCATATAAGAGTAAAACATTACTTTATGCAAAATGGTTTATGTCACCAGATAAGTGGTTGGAATTTGAATTTGTCACAGTCCACATGGCTCCTGATCTCATAGCACCAGTTAAGGTTAAATCTGAGGAGGGGGTAAGGTGCACTGAGAGTTTATACCCAGAATGCCTTTGTGAGTTGTAACCTAACAGTAAATGTTACCAGAGTATCTTCGCTTCACAGCATAGACAGTCAGGGTTTATGATGGTTAAAAAAAGCACACTGGTATGGTGATGTAAAAAAAAATTGAACCACAAAGAATATAAAAGATGGTGTGCTGTGCGCACCAGTCTAACTCACAGACCTATGTTGTAAAATTTACTTATTATTTTTTACACTGTGAAATTACAGTAAATTAACGGCAGCAGTTTTCATCAGTCAATTGCTGTTTTTTCCACAAAAAAGTTTCACAGCTGTAACGTCTTCAACACTAAATTGTTTAGAGCTCTCTTCTCTTATTCGTATAAATGTATCCCTTCAAAATTTAATAATTTGATTCCGTTCAGGTTTTTCCATCACAGAATAAGCATGTTACCCTTAGAATTGAGAAACAAAAAAATGATACTGACTCGTGCACTTTCTGCTTCCTGCAGCTCCAACATCCTCTGAGCTCGGGCCAAGTGATCCATCTTCTCAAAAGCTTTGATCTAAAAGATAAATGGATTCGTAAAGCAATGTTAAATAACGTTTCTGCTGCAAACACACAAGATGAAAATGTACATCAACATGGTGGCGTGATATTAAATGTGCCTGTCATGTTTAGGTGTGTTTATCGAATGAGAGGAAGATGGCAGAACACCGAGATGACCCATGATGAGTGATGGTTGATAAAAATGAGGGACACAAACATTAGGAGAACAAAATCGTACATTCAGTTACCTGGTCACCCATTCTCTATTTCATATTAGAAGCAATGAAAGCAAAAAGAAAGCATTACAACAAATTATCATTTTATATCTGAATCAAGCCTCTTCAATTTTACAAACAGTTTAGATGCTGGAAAAGAAAACATGTCACAAAGTTTTCTCTACGTGAAGCTTCTGTTGGTCCAAATGTGACGACAAACTAAATCTAATGCTAACCTTTCCCAGGAAGGATTTGTTGGATGGATCCTCGGTCTCCACCTCAGGGCTCTGCTCCTCTGATGTCTGGTTCAAACGAACGATGCTGGGCTTCATGGCCACAGGAGGGGGGGCTGGTTTGTTTCCACCTGCAGCGTCACTGCTGATGGTGCTGCTGGAGTGGGAGTCATAGCTCCGGGATGAGTCGGTTCGAGTCTGGCCTCGTACCTGACGAAGAAGAGAACAACTCAGCACGTTTGGACAAATCCTACACTTTCATGTAACAGCAAGAGTTTATCATAGAAAATACTGGATGATTTGAGTGATGTAATGAAGAGTTTATGGGAAGACAGAGGGGTAGGAGCTTACCTTTGGGGGTTCAGGGACAAAAGAGGGGGGAGGGCTCGGCTCTCTGTTCAGAATCTCTCTACTGCTCGACTTGACACGAGCACGAGGTTCAGGGTGAGGTTTCTACACGCACATACACACAAATACACACAAATGCAGGGTGTCAGGGTCACAATATAAAGCATTGTAACTATTACTCTAAGTTTCAATGTCCATCTGCTTTCACAAACACCTAATTTTAGAGCAACCCCCCTCAGTCTGAAAGAAATAAAAAACTAAATACAATAAGGAAAGTTTGTGACTTGTTTTGGGCCTAAAGTGACTGCATCAAAATGAGGTGAAAGCATGACAATAGTACGCAGGAGTCTACCAAACAGGGGTGATGTGCACCTGAGCATCATCATTTGCTCTCACCTCGTCTGGCATCACAGGCTCCGATGATCGACTGATGGCCGATATTGGCTGAGGCTCATCCAACGTCTCATCCAGCTCGTTGTCAGTATAAGCCCCGCCCTCATCTGCTGTGTCTTCGTAGTCGCTGGTGAGGCGGCTGTCCATGCTCAGGTAGTCTGCACTCATTGCTGACAGGTAGGACATGCGGTCATCGTGGAGGTCCAGGTCTTCCTCTGAACCATCCAGCTTGACAAAGAACAAGAAAAACATCTTAAATGTATCTTTCTTGATATTTAAACATCTCCATCAGAGTAACAAAACATGATATTAATAAGACAGAGACAACACTGGGCTTACCTTGCCCTCACACACCCACACAGCTCTGTCCTGCTGTGCCTGAATGGTATCTTTGACACTGCCGTACCACGCGTCATTGGCTGAGTTCAGGTCGACAGTGGCTGAATGTGAACAAAGCAAACAGAAGCATTCGGACAAAAAACGTTGAAAACCGTATGTTAACGAAGACCAGCTGAGAAAAATAGAGACATTCATTAAAACCTTGATGCTAAAACCAACCAGTGAAAAGGTGTGAGCAGGTTTTCCTCAGTTTCACAGCTTGCTCATAAAGTTTGCGTGCACTGCGGCTGGAACCAGGCATGAGGCGGTTCCTCATGGTCTTGACTCCCTGCTTGGTGTCGGGGTTCAGGAAGATGACGATGGGATACCACTGAGTGTAATTTAGAGTGTCTACCGCTTTAGGAGTTACATCCAACAGAGCATGACGGTCCTGAGAGGAAACAGGGAGGTTACTGAAGATCAGTCGAAGTAACTTTATTTCCACAAAGCTTCATTTTTGTACCGTGTGTGGCATACCTGCTCAATGATTTGTCTGATGGTGTTTAGTCTCACAACTCCAGAGGATTTCTCACTTCCTGCATCTTTGGGCTCCGTTTCTGGGAGAGAATAGAAATGGCCAACACTTATTAGAGAAGAGAATTTATTATGATGGAGTTTTATTCTCCTTACTCAAGCTGATTTATAGAACACAAAAGTTTTCTGAGGTACAAAAAAATTAGAAAAATAGGTGATAATGGAAACACTCACTGGCTAAGACGAATTCGTTGGGCATGTCATTGGCCAGTTTTTCATTCACAGCATCAGAAATGGGTCCAAATATGACCACAGGTCTTCTGAAACCAGCTGTGAGGAATAATGAAAAAAGAATATAATTCAGTCACAAGTAAAAAGAAAAAAGTCAAAGCAGCCCAAAGCTTCCGTGTGTGAAAGAGCAGAGGGCAAGTTTTTCGTGTACCTTCACGCAACACCACTCTCTCATAGGCAGGGAATCGTGTGGTGACAGGAGCTGCACTCAGATCCTCCCGGCTCTTCCGCAAGTCTTTCTTCTTCGCTGCCCTTTGACCTCTCAGCCTCCAGAAGTCTCCTCTGTCATTGCCTGATGCTGCACGAGCTGCGTTCTGCACATTTGCCATTTGTTCTGCTCTGGTAGATGGAACAATGAGAGCACTAGTTATCTCACAAATGAACCAAAACAATAAACGTTCTCAACAAGAAACACCAAACTTCATCAGCTGTACATACCTGCTCTTGTTGGGGATGATTCCTTTCTCCAGCAGCTGGTTGTCTTTGTCCGAGCGGATTGCCAGCCAGTTCCCCAGTTTTCCATCATACAGTGTGTCTGTCACTTTGAAGATTTCTCCTCTGCTAAAGGGGAGACTTTGAGGAGCTTCCTTCTCATACTCAAAGTGGGTCCTGATGAAAAAGGAGTCTCCTCTGCCAGACGCTAGAATGTCCTTGTACACTGAAACAGAAAACAAACACATCTCTTAAATTCTGCAATCATCCAGATAGCAAAGAAATAAAACATTTCCAAATGAAAACAAAACTGAACTTAACGTGTTTGATCACAGCTTCATAGAGTGAATTAACCCTCTGAATCCTAAGCAGTTTCTGGTCTTTCTTTGCTTTTGTAACATTTTGATTCACTGTGGTCTCATTTCTCACTGTAATATGAAGACCTACGCCTCTATGTGTGCAGTTCAACCAAGGCTAAAGCCTGATGTAACTCAAAAATGTGTCCTGAGAGGTATAAAATCATCAAAATGCAAGATTTATCACATAATTATTACAAGCTATTTATAGTCCGTACTGCGACAAATATTCAGATATAAATATATAGTTATATCTGCAACACACTTTCTGTCAATGATGAAAGAGTGTTGAGCAGCTCTGAGCAGAGATTTTTCACCTGCAAGACAATATCATGGGAAGCAAAACTCAAAGGATTTTTAAAGCGTCATTACAGGGTGTATGTCCATTATTCAGGGTTTGCTGAAAGCAGTTTAATTCTACAATTATTATTTTTTTTGTTTGTTTTACATAATTTAGCTTTAGGAAAAAAAATCATTTTCTACAAATTTTCTAAGAAGAAATGGGGGTCAAAGCTTTGTCAATGAAATTCTCATGACTTTTTCAAACAGTTTAGACACGTTCCTAAAATCACTTGTGATACATTCAGGTACCATCAGAAACTTAAGAATCCAAACTTTATGCCAGTTTTTCCAGTTTTCCATTTGAACAAAACATGAATGCCAGTCAAAATAAGTGTTTTTGTGGCCCTGCTGGCAGGTTTTGGAGTCAGAAGGTTGGTTTCACATTGATAATTATTCAACAATAACTTGAATGCCCTCCTCCTTTTTTAAGGTGCCTTTCTCTCTGTGCATAGTTGTTGTAGAACTACAATAATATGCCAATTGGGACACTTAACCATTAATTAAAACATACTTTCAAGATGGGAAACTAGTCTTATCAACTTAACATTTTGTAGATTATTTTATTTTCGATATCATTTAATTAGGAAGTTGAAACACGTTACTTGTATGATTTAAAATAAAAGGTTTTCATTAGCAGCTATTATCTGCTGTTTTACACTACCTTCAGGTTTGCTCTGAGCCAGAATGGAAACATCTTCCCCTTTGGGAATCTCCAGCAGGTAGAGGACAGCATCTTCACGCACCATGCCTCTGAAATCCATGTTGTTTACCTAAGTGACAAAAAAACAGAAAGTAAACACCGCTGGCAAGATGGTCGTAGACAAAACATGGCCTGGACATTTAGATCCCAAGGATTAGGAATAAGCTAGCAGAACTCTGGTACTTGAGTTAATAAAAGGCTGATTACTTCTCCATAAGCCCACCTTGAACTGCTGAACCCTGAGACAGCAAACAATAATCTGTTGAATGCCCAACAAATTAACCAGCAGATCCTGATCCTGTTTTGGGCTTTCTTTTTGTTTTCAAAGATCCTTACCCCCTTATTTCCCTCCCTCCTTCCCTTGCATTTTTTCCTTCATATGTTTAAACACATTTAAATTGTGACAATTGGACTCCAACAGTTTCCTTGTACTTTTACAATTTCCCTGTGGGTTTTATTAATACTTTCATCTGAGCATGGATTAAAACAAGTCTGACCTTCATGATCTGATCTCCTGTGCGGAGGCCTTCCTGCTCAGCAGCGCTATCTTCTTGAACTCCTGCGATGAAAATACCAACATCATTTCCTCCAGCCAGCCTCAAACCAACACTGTCTCCTTTTTGGAATTGAACCATAATCGTGTTTGGCCTGGATAATGAAAAACAAGGGTTCAGAACACAGTTTCAAACGAAAGAAGGACTTCACTGAACTTAAAAAAACGGGCTGATTGATCAGATATGAGATAAATGTCACCCTGGATACTAACCCGTATATTTCCTGATCCTCTAAACTTGGCTTTAGTGGCACCTTTGGGGGGGCATGAACCTTTGGGGCTACAGCGTGGGCTGGGACTGCTGAAACAGACAAGAGCAAACTCTTTCACCGACTCAACAGTGGTTTAAAGTGTCAAAGCTTCATGGAAGTAAAGGGAGAGGCTTGTTTACCTGGTGGTGTTTCTGATCGTGGCTCCTCCCGCTCTGCCTGCACAGGTGGCGTGTCTTCTACAGCTCGGTCAGGTGGTCTGAAAGGTGTAGGCAGGGCCCCCATTTTTGCCATCCTGTTGGGTGGGTCGTCCCTATCAAAAAAAAAAATCAAATGGTATTTTATAATTAATCTTATCTTATGAATAGCTCAGTTAGTTCAGCTGGAGGGTAGTAATGGGTTTGTTCTTACGATATAGTGCAGTGCTGCTCACTATCATTACATTTACCCTGCTGATCATAAAAAAACAAACCCACTGTCAAAATAAAGAAAGACTGTGTTGTTGTGGCATTCCCATTACACGACAACATAGCAATAAACACGCCTTATTACAACCAATGCAAGAGAAGGACAACCCTCATACTAGAGCATCATGTTATTGCACGTTGTTTGATGAGTAGTCTGATGGAAGGAGAGCGATTACTTTTATATCTGCTAGCTCTCAACTGTCTTCCTAGGGGCAGTAATTCATTACTTGGAAAAAAAAACCGTGAAAAGAGCCCTCAAAATTGTTCTGTGCCTGATTAACAACAATTTCATGGCACATTTATGGCACAATTGAACATCTTTTCAATCTTAGATTTGCATTGAACAGATAAAGAGTCAAATCAGGCTGCCTTCTCATATCTGATCAGACTTCCAATGACAGTATTACAGAAGAACCACATCACACTCATTCTGATACTATACTATCTGGGTCTGCCTTTTGACCAGTTGGGCACACAAGAAATCAGCACTGACATTCCACTTAAATAAATTATTTATCTGAATGCCAAAATAGAAAAATACCTCGCCAGGTTGCACAAGTCATTTTTTAACCATGTGTTTGACCTGTTTTGTATTTTGTCATTCTGTGGGACACCTTGAATATCATCATGAAAAGTTTTTTATGCTATGACAAAGGTTTGTGGACCAAATGGACTGAATTGGAAGTCACCCAAACAAAACCCCTTTAAGTGTATCTCCTTTAAATTTCTTCAAATTTACATGAGTTCTAAATTTGGGACATCGATCATGCTGGATGAATTAAACTTGATGAAAAATAGATTGTTTTTTGTGTCACTGTTTCCAGTGCATGGGAAAAGTTATAAACCAGAACATGAAGTAGCAAAAGATTATTGTGACAGAATTTAAACCACTAGCTGGAATCTATGAGCAAAATTTCTCCACATACATCACATCTTGAAAAATGTGTAACAGTAAGAGGGTAACAGTAAATTTTGTCATGGATGCCAACTGCCACAGACAGCTGTTCCAACATATAGCGTATGCAGAGAAACTCATTAATTTAATGTGCAGGACAGGCTAAGCTTTACAAAACACAAATCAACATAATCCTTCGTCATCCCCATTTTTTCTGCTGCGTTAACCACAGAGACAATAAAAAACACTGCAGATATACAGTATGTGTGAAACTGTTTTTAGTTTTGATTAGAACATTTAAAGTTTAGAATGCTGATACCTCAATTTAATCTACCAGTTTAATCAACAGAGAAAGATCCTTTCTCCTGCAGCACAAGAGAATGCCAGCTCACCTGGGTTTGTCTCTGAGCCTCTCATTGGAAGAGTGGGAGGAGAGGTCTGAGTGATGACCCCTCCTGTCATCCTGTGGGGAGTAGGAGCGGTAGGACTCTATTTCTGAGATATCTGCAACAAAACAAGACAGAAACAAAAATATCTCAACCAAAGTGAAGCATATTAAAAGTTGCCTCAGAGAGTCATGTGCTTTGTTTCTCCTTGGTGCACCTGTGTTTTTTTTAATTACGTAATTCAAACAGCCTACAGGTCATGGAAGTAGAGAAGAGAACAAACACACAAAAGGTTCCATACAAATGAGGGTTACATAATTAAAGACGGTACCATGAGGAAGTAAAGCTGCATTTGTGAAGTGTTGATGATCAAGTTGTGCTGAATTAATAGAAAAAAGAAAAAAAAGACCATCTTGCATGACCAATTATTTTAACATTGCTGGATTTATAAAGCATTTCAGGTGATTACAACCTTGCACAACTGAAAATCCAAGACTCTCTCACGCACACACTCATTCTTAATGGTCTCGTAGATCTTTATACCGAGGGATCGTGGACGAGGAAAACCAGAGGGCTGCTGCGGTGCGAACCTTAATATAATGAAAATTCTGTCATATCCAATAGCAGGATTATGACGAGGGATTAGATCACCCTGCCTGAGGGGAGTGAGCACTTTCACACAAGCAGACACACACACTCTGTCTCACATACACACACACACCTAAAAGCGAACTAAGTGGGTCACAAGTCTTCTGGCTATTTCCCCTCCTCCCTGTAAACATTTGGTCAGCGAACAATCCACTCACACCACTTATCTAGATTGGTCCTGACCAATCAGAGCACCACATCTGGTCATGTGACACTAAAAACAGGTATAAAAGAGTGATGGCTGTGGTCAGTTATGATGTCAGTTTTGAGGAGCTGTTTCTCTCAGAGTTTGTTTGTAAAACACAGTATTCAAAAAGTGTCTGTGTGTGAGTAAAACTTTTATTTTATGAATGGAAACAGATGGAAAATACAACAACATCAGCAGCAGCAAAAATATTTCCATTGTTGATTTAATGAAGTTCATATGCAGTGGGTTTATAACTGATGATGATGATGATGCCCAGCTTTGTCTTTACACTGGATAGGACCTGCTGCTTTTCAGATTCAAGAGTCTCTCACCATCGAGCTCTGAGTCGCTGTCGACCATTGGAGGGACTCGGATCAACACCTGCCGTCTGTCTCTCTGCACTACCAGCTGCAGCTTTCCCCGAGATTTCTCGATCAGCTTTCCAGCATCAGTAAGAGAGAGGTTTTCTGTCACTGTGCCATTGATCTGACAGGGAGAGAGGAGAGAAATAAAGGGATAAAGTCAAAGGCTGCTCACTTCTGTCACTGCAGTAAACGTTGCAATCATATAGCTCTGTGATGACAAAGGAGATTCCTGTCAAGAACTTTGACTTTTTCATTGGATCACTCTCCTTTGCTGTAAATTTATTTTTTCGAATGAACAAATTATTCATTGTGTCGATTCAAATTTTCTCATTAAGACATCCTGACCAATCAAAATGCTGCACTTGAAGATTTAAGTGTTTCAGAATTTCTAAGCCGGTTTCAGTTTTTCTTTGTGTGTTTATGAGCAAAACAACACTAGTATCTGCACTGTAGAGTGCCATATTTCATTAATTAGATCAAGTCAATACCATTGTCTTGAATGTCAACCTAAAGTTCCTGGTTTAAAATGTATTTTGTAAATTTACCCAATCAGACCAGGTGCAACATTTAAGCGTGTATACCATAAACTGTAAAAAAACATGGACGCCACAAAAACTGCTCTTCCTGGTGAATGGATGCAGTTTAGTAAAGGTTAAAAACTCTGTATTCACATTCTTTCCAGGAATGAGGGAGTCAAACTTTGAAAATTAATATAGCTCTTAGAAATGTTTCTTACATCAGTATGTTACAGATACTATTTGGCTGCATTGTGTTCAAGTCCTCTTTTTTCTGAAAAGTTTTTTTTCATTTGTAATTAGAAACTGATTTTTACATTGGGTTGCACAGTAGCTGCTGTTGTGTAATTCATTTTAGAGGATACTTAGGGAGAGAGAGTCTTTTTATGTTTCAAAGTTGTTAGATTGAATTTAAGGTTTTCTTTTGGTTATGTTTGTGTCTTATATCGTAAGCAGTTTTACACTGCCTGAGATATTTGAAGTAGTCCATGTTGGGAAATGGCTATTGTGAAGTTTACTTGATTACTTGTAACTCTCATTTTGTAAAAGGGGAATCCCAAATAACCTTAAATTCAATCTTACAACTGAAAAATGTCAAATTATAACTGCAACATTTACAAAGGCAGATATATTTTGGGACATTTGACTTCCTCAGTCTTGATTTATTAGGCTTTGCAGAGTTTGCAGTTGTGAATTGAGTATCTTCAATTTTTGAAAATGTTGTCAGTTTCTATTGTCCTCATCTTTTCCTTCATGAAACATTTCCACTCTAAATAGAAGACAACACATACATTACAAGGAGATCACTCCTGATTATTTGCAGTCCTTTAAATGGGATCTGAACAGCACTGAATTTACCTTTAGTATAATGTCTCCCTCTTGCAGGTTTCCATCTCTGCTGGCCAGTCCTGTGCTGGTCATCTCTTTGATGAAGAGCTGACTTCCCAAACGAAGACCGTACTCTGAGAGAGGCAGGAAAGGATAACTGGTTTTAGTTTCGGCACATAAGCAGGCACTACAACAAACATGACAGTTATCTCATACATACTCCCTCCACTCTCTATTGAGGCCATTTCTCTGGACTTCTTGGTTTTTCTAGTGTTTTCCAAAAGCTAAAGCCCCCACCATAACAGTCTATGTTTACTCAACAACCATTGTTTGCATGTCAGAATGCAGCAGATACCCTCAAAAACTGATGACATAGTATCTGACCTTCATTGGGCCGGTTCTTCAGCAGCAGCACATTCAGGGGTTTCTCCAGTGGCTCCAGGTCCCGGGCAGGTCGGGGAAGAGGGATGGGCATCGCTGCAGGTGACGGTGTGCGGTCCAGGCGTTCTCTGCTACCGCTCCGTCTCATTGGCTCGTCATACTTTCTTGGGTCAGAAGGGATGCGTTCACGTCCTCTCTCAAAGCTGCGATCCCGTCCATGGCCCCTCGGGCTGTCGCGTCTGTGGTGCAGATCAGGACTGTTGGTGCGGTCCAACGTCCGCTCGCTGCGGTAGCGTCTGTCTGGGCTGTACTCTCTGTCCAGAGCTCGCTCACTGCGGTAGCGCCGATCAGGACTGTGATCCCTTGGGTACCTTCTGTCGGGGCTGTAGTCGCGGTCTAGCATGTGGTCACTCTTGTAGCGCCGATCTGGACTGCGTTCTTTGTCTAACATGCGTCCCCTACTGCCGTCTCTTCTGTACTGTCGGTCAGGGCTCAGGTCTCTCTCTGTGCTTCTGCCACGGTCCCGGCGGTCATAGTCCCTGTCATAGTCACGCTCTCGTGTTTGGTAGCCAGAATCCATGTAGCCTCCACCGCGCTCCCTTTCAATGCTGTGGTCTCGCCCTCCGCCACTCCGCCCGCTGTACACACTGCGGCGGTCCTGATCGTAGTTGTAATCATCGTTGTAATCAGTGTTGAAGACTCTGTCATCAGGGGATGGAGGACGGTTCAGAAGATTTACTGGAACTTTCCTTGGTCTCTTGACTGTCTGTTGATGAGAGAAGGCAGAAAAAACACTCAAGATCACATATTACCATTCATTGTTTTGCATCATTTTTAAGAAGAAGCAGAAGAAGATCACAGGAAGAGCAAAGGGAGGAAGTTTCAAACCCCTTCACTGAAATCACTACATCACAACAAAGTACAGCTTTACTCACTATTTTTGCTACTTTGCCACACTTCCTGAGCGTCTGCACAGCAAAAGAGTGGATGGCTCCTTCCATGGGGATGGCATTCACTTGCACCACTCGATCGTTCTCACTAAACACAAACACATATTGATTTAATCTCAACTTGCAAAATTGAAAGTGTATAAATAGATGAACAATCAGAGGTATCTTGAGGATTATCTCAGCCAAAAAACATAGTTTCTAATTTTCTTTAAATAGAAGTCCAAATGTTTTCAAAAACTATATGAAGCTTTTATAACATTGTGTCTACTGAGACGAGGACAGCACATTTTAAACATGGATGACAGCTTTGAGACTTCTACAACACTCATCGATGTTGGCAGTCATCACATAAAAGTAAGTAAATCAAATAGATTTATTCATTGAATGAGTTTTGTTTTGGATAATTCCTTTAAACGTTAGTTTTTATCCTCAGCTGACGACCCAATCAATCATTTGTGTGACACTGAAGCCTATAAAATATTTTTAGAACACACAACATTCACAAATTCAGGCAGTGGAAGACCAGACACCCTCGTGATACACAAGAGAAATTACCAATTTGAAGAGGGCATTCAAAAACTATGTTCTGCCTTAAGCTTCTTCACTATAACAAAGAGGTTTAGCGCTGTAGCTATCTTTTCAAAATGTTGTCATCCACTTGAATAAATATCCAGGCCTTTCAGTCTCAAAATAATCACACCGAGTGTTGTACTTTGACCTGATGGTTGGTCCCTAAAGATTAAGTTCAGCCATTACTGTCCTGTTGGAGCTAACAGCTGTCTTTACTGAGTATGACTAAAATGGTTCAAACCAAGAAATTTACACACCAATGACGACAAGACAGAAAGAAGAAATGTGGCAAGATTACAACCACCAGATCCCCCTGTTGAAGGGTTCATCTGTTAGTTTGTACTATAAACCCAAAAATCTCCTTGGGCAGGTCAAAGTTAAAATATTCCATAACAGACAACCACTGATGAACTTATCAAAGCTAAAGATGTGTTTAAAAGGTTCTCAAATGTATTACGCCTTGACTGAATTTGAGGCAGCTGTGTCTTCATGTCTGTAGCATTAAGCTGATAACATCAAACTGCTCTATGATCTGTAAATGTCCTCTGGTGTTCTGAATGTGAGGAGCTCAGGGATTTCAACTATAGCCATGAACAACACGCACAACAACAGGCCATCAGCAGGTCCTCCCTGTAGGACGTCTGAGACCACGATGGATGTCTCCCCGCTCTCATCGTTGGGATTATCACGTCCTCCTGACACTGCAATCCCAAAGCCCATCTTTGGATCCTGTGAACAGAAAAGAAACATAAACGTAGTTGAATCTTCATCTCTTGTGTTTTATGTGTGTGTTTGATAAAACAGAGAGTGGACCTGTAATCCCTGTGGTGTGTGTGGGCTCAAACAGTATTATCATGGCTGTATGAAGTATTGTGTGAGGCGATTACAGGGATTTTGACTCTGAATGTGATTACTGTTGTGCATAGGAGAGTCATGTATGACACTGCAGCAGTTTAGAGCTTCCATGAAAATGGTGGTGGCCTCTGTGTATGAAACCAACAACGCTGATCTCTGGTGCCAAAATACCAAGTCTTTTTGTCCCTGAGGTAAAACAAATTTTTAGCTGTCATGTTGGTTTCCTATTTTAAGAGGCACCTTATGTCTTTGGGAAAGTGTTGCTGCTTTGTGCGATTCTACCTGCCTCTGCTCCAGTTTGTCCAGATGAGATTAGGTCAGAGATTTGTTGACCCTGTCTCTTTATCCCCTCCCACCCATCTGTACTTAAAAAAGAAAAAAAAACCATACTATTCACCCCTCTGTCTCTAGCAGATGGCTGTGGAAGCAGAGCGGGTGAGAAAGTGAAAAACAGAATCACACAGGAGAAGACATGAACAGCCTTGATCTCTGTGGTATAATCTTAAAAATCAATCATGACCTATCATTAAAAAAAATCAGAAAAGAATCAAATCATAATGTTTAAAAAACAAAATAGAAAAACAGATGGCTTTTGTCAGGTTTATCTAAAAGGTCAACATTTCATGATCTTTGCCTTTTTTTTAAAAAAAAGCAAAACGTATTTGACATGACCAAGTTCTGAAAAGGTCTCTTTATCCTGAGAGGGCAAAAAGTGTTCTGTATACATTTAAAGAGCAGACATGCTGTTTTTCAATCCTTTTAACCCAGAAATATTCCCACAACAGTTAAGATTGTGCTAAAACTTAAATGAGACTATACTGCAAACATACCTGCACCTGTATTACTATAAAGATTTGCATTGGGCTTTACAGAAATTTTGAATCAAAGGTGTGATGAAGGCTTTAAAAGTGTGTCATCCAGCAAAATAACAAAAGTTAAAACACTCTGTATCAACCAGCTTTCATTCAGCCAGTGTCAAATTTATCTCAGTGGCCATCTGTTTGCACCAAATATAAAAGTGGAGGAAGTCTCGGTGATGTCACCTGCTGGTTTCTGAAGATGGCAAACTTCACAGACATGGATGCAATTTTGCACCCAATATCAGAATCACCATCTCACAAACGCTGACTCAACCTACTTTACAGTAATAACACAGGCAAACAGACTGAGCTGAGGTGTTTGGTCAAAGACCTGCGATGTAAATAATTATACATTTTCAATCTCTAGGACTGATTGGTTAACCTACAAATTGATTCCTGTGTGTAGAAATGAGCGTAAAGACATTTTTTATTCATTAATTTTTAAATAATGCTTGATAAATGAGGGCCATTGTAGGGGAGTGTGTGATATATTTAGTGCAGTGGATAGATAAAGTGATGTTTATTTTGTCTAGCATTCTGATTACTTCGCATTTCCTCCATAAGTTAGTGTAAAGGTAAATCGTCTGGTGGTTCTTTTTTTCCCCCCACATTCTTTTCACATTCTTGTCACAATAGGACAGGTCGTCTATGTAGAAATAATCAGAGTCTAACAGCTGGCTGTAGTGAGGTTGAGAGTCAGGGGTCAAAAAGCTGCAGCAGAGGGACATTTTCGCCCTAAATCTGCTTTTCTGGCTTGAGTGATCAACAACACAAGACAATGAGCTGATCAGGATGATTACAGAAGCTCAACTTGTTTACTTTGCTCTCAGAGTCACACACGTGTCCGACGTGGGCAAAGGAGTAAACCTGGTTCACTGAGCTGGTGGTGTGATGAACCACACATTCAACAAAGTATTAGAGATGAAAATCAAGTTTATGTATCCTGGCTTCAAGCATCAAAACATCTCAGTATTAAAACTGAAGGAAGGACAAACTTCAGCGCTACCCCACTTCATGGCGGGCAGGTGAGATCCAAAGTTGTGTTATTTTTTGTTTTTTTCAACATAAATGTTTGTCTCTGAAAATAAAAGGAAAGACTGAGCTTTTAAAAACTCTAGAGCTGTTATAGTCTGACCTTGTTCTGTGTTTAAAAATTATCCATGTAAATGTCAAAAGTCAAACTGACCAATAGACCTGTGCCAGTGTGCTGCAGGCAGAAGAACCAGCAAGTGTCCAATACCAGCGCAAAAACTGAGCAGAGAAGTCTTCCAAACAGATCTGTCCTGCTTAATATTTGTTCCAGTGTTGTTAATATAGCAATATGAGCTATCAAAGTTTGCCTCATCTCATCTGCATTGTCTATTTCCCAACTGTTCTCTGTCTTATTTTACATAAAAGGGGCTGAAGTGCCCAGGATCCCCAGTTGTAATACAATCAACAGGTGCCCCTGAAACTATCCTTTTTGAGGTTGTAAAAATGATTTGTTATTTTTCTCTATAATTTCTTATTTTTACCACACCTTTGTCACTTTTAAATATAATTTACAGTTAATAAAGCGAACAATTTACATTTGAGAAAGTTGGCTTTCTATTGTTGAAGCTTTACTCTTCTGAAGTTCACTACCTTCAGTATTTCCTGAGGGAAGTGAACCAGATGTAACACAGTCGCATGAAATGTTTAAGAGAATCACATTTAGAAAAACAGGATGAACATTAGATTAGAGTGACTTTGACCTTTAAACACCAAAATGAGATCAGTTCATCCTTTGTCCATGCTGAAGTTTGCACTAAATATGATGATAATCCTGGTTAACTGAGACCTCACATGCATAAAACAAAAAACAAAACAACACAAAAACTAATTTCTATTTTGTTTGGCAGGGTACTATTTTGTATCGCCTTTCTCCAGACATGTTTTCCCATGTGCGTGTTAGCTCAGTTTAATTCTATATTGAAAGGTTGTTCACGTATTTCTTTTCTTGTTACCAGGAAGTATGTCTTATTCTCCCAAAAGGGTTATGGATCATTATTTAGCTGGAAATGAGCTGCTATTTCAAAACTTTTTTGAGAGTTTTAATGTAATCCATGTCCAGATCTTGATCTGGTTTCATTCATTTTGACTTTAATCCAGTCAGACAACAGAAGAGTTTCTTTGGTGATCAACCAATTAGCTACATTCTTCCAATTCTTTCTGAGGCTTGAAAACTTATTTTTTTGTCCTCATGGATGTAACAGTGACCTCTGATCAGTTTTTACATTGCCGTACGGTTGCCTCGCAGATCTCCATTATTCATTGAGCAAACATGGAACAATTTCCTGACTTCTGATAGACTAAGGAAGCTGCTTGATGTTTCCCAATTAAATATCTGTACTCATGGTACTCTCATGGTTCTTTCATCAATACTACAAATTCCTCAACCACACAAAGCTACTCTAGTCTCCTGTGTTTGTTGTCTACTCTTTATTAGATGACTGTAATATGTGACACTAAAAGTTGAAATGCTTTGTCTGTTGTGCACTGGTTTGTGCAGTGTGAGTTTTATGGCTAGAATATAAACAGTGTGAATATCATGAGCTCTTCTGGACTCACCCTCTGCAGGGTCACGGTGTACTGCTCCCACACGGTCTCCTCCATGACCGGGTTCTGTGGAGAGAAAGGAAAGATTACCACGCTGGTTTCATTTCACTGAACAGATTAATAATGTAATACGTGATGTAACAACAGTGTTAGTTCATTAGCTCATCCTGTCGTTACACAACCAGGAGCTCCCCTGAAGAACAATGAGGGGCCTCAGATGGCTGTTTACGACAAGGAACTTTTGGCTCGGGTTGATAAAATAATAATGAGAGCACTCAAACATCACTTGGCTTCCTTTTAAGAGGCAATCAAAAATAACTCCGGATGAAGGGGTGTTCTAAGGAGCTGTTACACAAAATCTGCCAACAGGTTGTACAAATCAACTCCAAGAAAAACACCTGTTATACTCCAGGTCATTTAACAACCAAACAATCAGAAGAGAGTATGACTGTTACCAACAACCGCTACAAATGTGAATCTGTTATATTAATGGGCTGTGGAGGGAGTGAAGAATTCAAGTGGTCCAAACTAATATGGTCATAAAGCCCTGTTTTTAGAAAGACCTCAAAAAGTTGTCATCATAATAAAAACATTAGACCATTGTTGTCTTTAAAAAAAAGTTAATCAATTGTTTTTCAATTAAAAAAAAAACATATCATATATTCCTACAGAGGTATCGGTCATTAGTCCACCAAGAGATCTTACGGTCGTAAAAACCTTCACATTTGGTCGATTTAACACATTTAACACAATAAAAAAAGTTAGACCAATCATCAATCTCCATCTGTGTTCAATCTTTGCATCATTTTAACTCCTTTCTAGTTTCACGTTTCATAAATCAAAGCCATAGCAACCGATTCATCACTAATTAACCATGCATAACATTTTAAAATCAAGTATGTTTACGTTCGACAAGCTTCTGTTGATTTACAAAGTCAAAAAAACACAAAGGAAAGCTTTATTTCTCTTCACCATGGACTTATTTTAAATACATCAGCATGTATATATTAACATTCACCTATTCTCCCCCTACCTCACCCTTCATAACAGGTGTCTTAAACCCCCACTTGATCATTAATCTAATGAAATCACACCAGTCTATGTTAAGCACAAACTTTTTTTTTCTCATTTTCCCATCTCTACTGGTTGAAGACAGAGATGGAGTTGATTTTTATAGTCAGCAACACCCTCCAGAATATTCCTCCAGAATATAGATTAATATCTCTGGGTCCAGTTTGATTTTGCCCTCTTAGATCAACTTCATTTTAAAAAAAACACCATTATTCATTTGTATCCAAAGTTATCAGCTAACAACACTAAATGTCTCTTTTCTAAATTATGGGTCCAAAATTTTAGAGTTAAACTTCAAAGCTAAATACACTTTAGTCAATCAGCACCAAACCAAAACAAAGCTTTTGGAGCTGTTACAGAAGTCCTGACAGGTCCAGCTGCCTGACTGAGCCACTTGTCCCCTTAAAGCTGAGCTACAGCAGCAGAATCAAACTCACGAGTCCCTGGAGGATACGAATGGTCTTGACCGCGTGGGCCCATTTCCTGTGAAGGCTGAGGACGGTCTTCATTGCGGGTGTTTTGCGTCTCTTCCTATCTGCGTCTCTTCCTACTCACAGCCAGCGGTGCTCTGGCGGACTGATGTGCGCCACAGCCTCCTCCATGGTCACAGCTGCACAACCACCACCAGCTCTCTTCCTGCATCTGCCCGCCTGCCTGCCTTTGACGTAAGAGGGATTCTGCTGGCCTACATTCAGCACAAATCCCACCGTCTGCAGACAGTGTAAACATTCAGACACACCAACTCCTGCACAGGCACGCGGTGATTAAACATCCCAGTGTTCATCCATAAACCCAACAACAAATCACTCCTCACACTTTGGGTCTGATGCCTGCGAAGATCCCCAGATGTACCTGACACTCTTCCAAGTTTTGGCGACGACTCATATGCCAATAAAAGACAAACCTCCGGTAAACCTGCTCAGAGTGCAAATTTCACTCACTAAAAGAAGCACAATGCCTCGGATTTTAAGTAATAGGGATTTTATTTTTTTGCTTTAGTATAAAGTGGAAAGTCAAATCTGTGCGCTACTGACATCTCATGCCCAGGCTTAGTGAAACGGGGGCACGATTCAGACCGGCAGCTCACCCATCATAACCCACTTTTTTGATCTTTCGGCCCACAGGGGAAACCAGATGACCAGCAGCATGAGACCGCAAAGAGCCAAGAGTGAACAAATATGGGACAGATGCTACCAAAAAACAGTAAAAAGAGGATTTGATTATTTTGTATTCATTTTTTAAATGATCTTTCCTCTATTTCAGCCCTGTTCTTCCAGAGTGTGGTCTCAAATTTTCCTCTTGGATTATGTCCTTGTGTAAGGTGACTGTCATTGTTACAGGAAAGTGTTTTCAGAATGTTTGAAATAGATCTGAGAGATGTAGAGAGTGCTGTTAAGTTGAATTCAGAGGTTGGAATTTACTACAAATGGTTTACAGCAACAACAAGAGTAGTACATCATTTTCCCCACTATCTGCTCCTCCATTAGATCTTGTTCACAAAGCAAACTGCAATTATCCCGAAATGCATAACCAAGTCTGCCACGGTTTGCTTGGAATGAATGTCAAATCTATCGTACAACTTGTAAAGAAAGTTCAGATTAGTGATTTTTGGGTTGGTGGTGGCTTAGACTAAGAGCCTGAAATAGTACCTGCTGGTGAAACTTTATAAAATACAATCACAAGTTTCCAAAAAAACAAAAACAAAACAACAGCAACAACATCATGAATCATCAGGAGAATGAGAGAGGATCAAAGCATATTAAGTGTAATTTTTTTTTATATCATGGTGGACATTGGGGCATTGTCACAGTGTTTTTCTAAAAGATGTTCAATTGTAAAACATTACTCATTGAGAGAAAAGGGAATTTAAGATTTTTTTCCCTGATTCACCGATAAATGGTAAATTGTCAGAGTAATCGATTACTAATACAGTTATTGGTTTCAGGCCTAGTGAACACTGTTAAAACTGGAAACTAAAAATGCTCTTTCGCTTCGTTGTACCGTCTCCTGAAAGAATCAGAAACCTACAGCAGAAGAGGACAGCACCACGTGAACAGAAGAAACATTAACTCGTGAAATTTAGAATGAGCAGAGGCCAGTGGAAGTGCTCGAGGCAAGGTCAGAGCAGTTTTAATCAGACCGGCTTCTTGTGCTATGTGATATGATTATGATGGCAGCTTGCAGGCGAGCCTTTCGGATAAATCCAAACCTCCCGAGTCTCAACAATTATATAACAAAACAAAAACACATTTCCACTAATGAGGGGGGGGGTTGAAATACTGGGTCATGCTGGCAGGACATGAGTTAGCAAAAACTAATTATTTAGAGAGTGCGTTGACTCTTTGAAACACAAGAAACTGTGAGTCTTGACTTCAGAAAGTAAAATAGCAGTCATTAAGAGAGATAACATAGAGAATTATAAGATAGATCAGTGATACACATCAATGTATTCACAGTCACGTCTGCAGATGCCTTGTTTCATCAACTTACAGATGTGAAACATTTAGAAAACAAAACTATCAAAAGTATGAAAGCAGAATATCTTTGAAGCTTGAGAATAACTGTTGTTTACTGATGATCAAGGGTGACATTGCTGACAAGCTTGAGTTTCAGTTTTTTTATTCTAGCAAAGGAGGTAGCAAAGGATTTCCTCAAAATAAGCAATAACTCAAGGCAAGTGAAACAAATACAAAGAAAAAGCTTCAAAACATTAGATGTGTTCCTGCTCTGTGTTGGTGTTTCAGTGTTTGTGGACCACCGTCCAGGTTAAAGTGTAATTTTTTTTTTTGGTAGCTACTGAGCTAACTCTTGGTGTTATCGATGGCTCGTTTCACAGCAAGCTCTCAGTCAGATCATTGGGTCATCGCGGCATATTAGCCAAAAAAATGTGTCTTAAAAAGCATGGGAACTGATCAAAATAATTTTGAAATTCAGACATTCGCCCAACACAGTAGAGGTGAGTGAGTCCATCTATCATGAGTCTGGTTCTGTCTAAGCTTCTGCCTGTTAAAGGGAAGTGTTTCCTTGCCATTGTAACTTTCTAAATGCTGCCAAGTGTTGTATTTACGATGAGTTAAGGTGAAATAATACTTGTTGGGTCTCTCTGAATGAAACAAAATTTTGTTTGGTATTATTTTATACAAATCATCTTTTTTTCTGTTTTGTTTACATTTTACACAACATCCCAAATCATGCAAATGCAAATCAACTTCTTTCTGTTTAGTTCAAGTTTTACCCAACATCCCAAATCATGCAAATGCAAATCGTCTTCTTTCTGTTTAGTTTAAGTTTTACACAACATCCCAACTTCAGTGGAATTGGGTTTGTACATCAAGCACACGTTTTGTTGATTTACATGTGTCAGTTCGGCTTCTCTCTCTCTGAGATGAATACAGAGAGTCTTCCATTTAAACAAACAGGCGCTATGGATAAGATAGATAGATTGATTGATTTCAAATATCCTAAAAAATAAAACATGCAATACTTATTAAAAGTTTAGAGATCTCACAAAAACAGATTTAGCATTGCCCAGCTACTGCGGAAGAAAAACTCTCATTAACAAAACTGTGAAAAAAAAGAAATATGTGGTATTTTAGGTTTCCTGCTCTTTATAAGACACTGTTTTCAAATTCAAGTTTAGTTTCCAATAACAGAACTTTCAAGAAACAAACAGGACAATGATTTCTGTTTCCTCCATAGAGACTAAAATAATCAACATACTTTTTGAATCACTTGGTTTTCTCAACAGCTCCCCCCCAAAAAAAATTAAACTAAAATGTCTCAACAACACTATCACACAGTCGTGTTTGTTTGTGCAGGCTGGGAACAGAAAAGTTGAACAAGTCTGCCTCCTAGTGGTCAAAGAGTTACATTACACTTAAAGGCACGGGACAGCACAACAAAACACAACACCAGCAGCTATGTACAATCTGCCGTACTTTACACCAATCTCTGGAAAATATGTGTCTTTTCTTTTGGTGTTCACTTTCTCCACTTAACAGCACTATCAGCTTCAGAATAAGAAAAAAAAATACGATACAAAATCGAAGTAAAGTGTTTTAAAGCACCAAAAGAGAGAGAGACACAGCGAAACAAAACACTCACAGCGAACAAGAAAGCTTAACTATTACAGAAATCGACACATGAGTATGAGCCATCTGGCCTGAAAAACATATGACGGAGGATTTAAAAACTTTTAACCAATTTTTCCCTCAAAACAAACCCCTGGCCCTAGCAGCTATAACAGCAGGTGCAACAGGCTCCAACAGGGAATCATTGATACTCGGGAAGTGGACATTACTTCTCCCAAAACACATTCAAAACACTTTAACAGGAGAATTACAGCAATTTCACTCCTAAACCTTTATATTTAAATTGATAAACGCGGTATTACTCACGGTGAAATACTGAGTTGCATATCTGCTCAAAGAGAGCAGACCCCCTCCGTTTACTGGCATCACGCACTTTGAGCTGCCCCGGCCCGAGAGGTACCAAAGATTAAACAGAGCTGCTACTAATTGTGTACTTTTTATCCGAGTCAGGCCAATATGGAGAAAAAAATAACAAGTTAAACTGTGTAGAGGAGTCTTGTCTTCTTTTCTTATACGTCGCACTGAATTCGCATAAACACGTTTAGGTTGAACAATCAGCAAAAAGTAGCGCCGACGACTCCTGGCTTTGCCTCAGGTCATACCAAATGTGAGTAATGGGTGAAGGGGTAACTTTTAAAGAAATTACAAAAATATGCAAAACTTTCAACAACGGTTTCAAAAAGACAGCTTGGTTTAAATTAGATTATCGTTATATTTTTTTATAAGCTATACAAAAAGGTTACAATACAGTTTATAGATGTAAATGTTGGTCTTTCACCTCTAATACACCTAACATGGATTCGTCCAAAATTCCCATTGATTTTAGTATGCATGGTTTGGGGCTCCCAGACAGACACTCAGACAGCACAACACCGCGTAAAATACTTTGAATACATTCAAAATCTCAAAGAGGACCTCTTACCCAGCTTCTTGAAGATCCTGCAAAAACACAACAAAGTAGCTTCATGACCCATACATGTATTTAAAACACTCCTCTTCTGTTTAAAGTGAATACATAAATGATGTACAGAAGCCAATTTTCAGCAGTTAAAAAATAGAAATAAAAACCGGCTTTGTTGGGATTTTTTTGTGTCCATGTAAAGTCAAAATTTTGAGATAAAAAGCCAAATTTCAATCTTTTCGTAATAATTTTGACAATCTCAAAATTCTGACTTTTATCTCAGTATTTCAACAACATTGATCTCAAAACTTTGACATAAGTATCTCATTATTGACCTTTTTATCTCATTACTTTGACTTCTTGTATGAAAATTTTGACTAATCTCAAAATCTGACTTTTTGTCTAAAAATTTTCAGCTTTTAGCTCAAAATTTGACTTAGCACGGGCCAAAAAAAAAAAAAAAGACTCAACACCATCACGACCATGAGGAAAAGTGAGGTGGCACTGTACATCTGCAGTTAATCTGTAAAAGTGCATTTCTGTCTGAGAGCGCAATGCAAGCAGTCAGTGCATTTTTTCCTACAAACTCAACATCTTGACAGGTTGGTGCATTAAAATAATGCCAGTAGCTCAGTGCAGCACTTTATTGCAAATGTCAATTGTCTGTAAATATACAAAAGACATGGGTTAAAAGGTACAATTCATTTAAGAATGAACTCCAATGCTTAACCAATTAAAACTTAACTATGGGTAAAAGAAAAAGTAAAAAAATTCTGTGGTACTGGTTTTCTCTATTTACTGTGTGCTTGCTTTAAAAAATAATAATTAAGTTGAAACATTAGCAAAGGTAAGGTCACCCTTAAACATTAAACACTGAACATCAAAACACTAAAATTGGGACCAAGATCTGCTTTAAATGGGCCATGAGTGCATAGCTAGAATATTTGTTGATGACACCAAGTTTAAAACCACTATGCCAGTTCACCCTAAAAGGTGTTCGAAAGGTCAAGGTTTTACCGGCCAGTCATACCAAACTTAGAAAACATTGTGTTGGTGGAAATGCCTTTGTGAACGGGGGCATGTCATTGTAACAGGATCATCACTACACCAGAGTGTGGAAGTGAAGTTGGAAGCAGGATTGGTACATTACTTCCCTCTTTGTTCAAAGTCAGAAGCTAACTCCATGAGATCAGAACACACTGTAGCTGTCTCTAAAACTGTAACTTCAGGCTGAGTCAGGAACAAATACTGAGCTGTTACACTGTCTCACAATAACCTTTTGTTTGTGGTCATGTGTGTGTCAGTAAAGAGAAAAGAAATCAGATAAGGGCTACTGCTGACCCTGAGAATGTAAAAAAAAAACTAAAACCAGAGAAATTTAACTATTTGGTTGTTTCTTGTTACTTAATCCTCCATTTCATATTATATGTATAAATATATACATATATACACATATAGCCTACAGAAAGAAAGAAAGAAAGAAAGAAAGAAAGAAAGACAACGAAATAGCTCAAAAATTGAGGTCAGTCTAGTAAACTTCAACATTTATGTTCACTGAAATATGCAAAATATGCCTCAAAATAGGCCAACCTAATGCAAAGCAGCTTCACTGGCCTGAATAATTTGTGAGACCAAGTCATTAAAACAATGAAGAATCCAGGACATGACTCGTCTCTTCGGCTAATCATCATCCAGGATGCAGGAGGAATCACTCCACAACAGTTTTATCCAAATAAGGAAAGAGGAAAGAAGTCAGGGTTAAGGGAGGCAGCCAGTTTACAGCTTAACAACTATTTCTTGGTAAACCTAAACCAAAAAAAGTATATACCAGTATTTTTAAGCTTCTTCAATGATGGGATTACAAACTAGTTTTGAAGGATTAAAATTCATGAAATTCCATCAAGAAACAAACACAATTGTCCAATTGATGTTGAGCACGGAAACCACCAAAGCTGTAAATGCCAGCAACAAACAGCCAGTAACATGCATGTGTGCACACACACACACTGTTAGGTGGACTTGACTACAGAATGAAAGCCATGTTAAGGTTTTTAAAGGTCCAAGCATGTTGAATCAGGGCAAAGATTAAATTTATGTGGTTTTGTTCCTTTCATAGTGAAACAGGACTAGGAAGATTAAAAAGGTAACGACATGCTAGAAAGAATAGTCTATGAGTGGAATATGAACTAGAGTCGTCACCTACATCCGCTTGTATACATGAGCCACAGAGACTGGTGCTCCAGCATGAAGGACTGACACTGAAGTCAGTCATGAGTCAACAGGACCACATTTTTTTACCCTTAAAACAAAGAATAAATGACAAACACTGTTAGCAAAGCTTACCATCATAATAGCGGAGTAGCTGCGTGAGGAGAGGCGGCGTAGATACAGGTACTGGGCTTCTCTTGACCAGCAGAACTTGCGGCCTGACTTGAGCAGATCAGTGCTGGTCTGGTCAGTACCAGTCTGGTCCCTATAAACACATAATGAGACACTTACAAGACTTACCATCTACTTAAAACATTCACTCTACATTTCTGCAGTTCTACAATTTCATTTAGCAGACACTGTTTTTTAAAGAATGTAGACAAAGTGACCATTACTACTAATTCAACAGCAACATTGCTGTTTAACATTCAACAACATTCACTATTCAGCATTGCAGGAAGATAAGTTACATACTCTGATAAGGCACAATCATTTAGCGGGCAAATTTGGAAAAGACAGCATTTTTTTTTCTTCGTGTTTGAATTCTCTGACCCGTGTTAGAGAATACAAGTAAGGATGTCTCAGAGAGTGAAGCAACTCAATTTACACAGATACTGTTATTAATCAAATTTTAGAGTAAAACACTGTGTGACTTAAGCGTGTAATATGATACATAGTAATATTATTCCACTTTTGATGATACAGTATCATTGAGCTACTCATTTAGGTGCAGGGGTGTGCAAATAGGCAAACAAGTGTATATTTCTGCTGAGAAAACAGATTTTTTTTGCCTCCTCTCCTCTTCTTTTCGCTTAAATTTCTCATGTTTAAGACTGGAACTCTACAGAAACAAATCAGTAAAGCAATGCATACAAAAATAAGTGAACAGATAAATAAATACCCTTGTTTCTGAGAGTTAAACCCCCCTTGTATGGCTCTGAATAAAGCCGGAGTACACCAGACTTGCACTGATACTACTGTCTGTAATACCATAATCTCCAGTCTGACTTTAAGAGCAGCATCTCTGACCTGATTGTCGACAACATGCTCAGACACGTGGCACTCCCTGAGCTCGATAAAACTTTTTTTCTTTCTTACTTCATGACAGCAACTCAGAAAAGAGGCTTTCTGTTGTGTACAGTCAGAGTCTCATGCAACTCTTCACCCAGAGTAAAAAGTGGACTGGCTCTGCATGACTAAACCTGCTGCCAGTTACACACTCAACACAATCATTCAGGCTCAATGGGAACACGAAGAAGCACTAGGAAAAAATCAGAGAATCCAATTCAAATCACTTAACACCAATATGAAAAATAGATTGTCTCAGATGGTTAGTTGCCATAAACTTTTCACAATAAGTGTCCTCTCTATCCACCTATTATCCACCTACTATGCAATTCACTTTTATGAAGTTGGGAGATGTAAATGAGATGAAATAATCATCAAATCTAAAGCAGCTTCGACAAAACTCAGGACATATAATGTTAGGAACACAGAAGTAATTAAAACACAACGCTATCGTATGTACACGGCTGTAAGGCAAGTTTATTCCCACAGCCCATTTCATAAAAATGCATTTCAGAGTGCTTGAAAAAATTAAAATCATGACAGAGGAGAGGAAAAAAAGATTCATTTTAAAGTTATTAAACCAAGCCATGAAAAATCAATGCAAGGAGAAAATAAAAAATTCATGCAAAGTGTTTGTACATTAAAAAATTAGGCATTAATTGATTTTATCGCTGGATTCTTTAGAACTTAGAGACCTGCAGTTTTCTGTGAGTTTATTCTGGGTATAAAGAGCATTTAACTGAATAATGACTGATATTGTTCTGTTGTTGTAAGGTGTCAGGCTCTGTGATTCATGCTATAAGAATGGATGACTAATATTAATCAACCATTTGGTCCTTAATAAACCAGCAGTAATACTAAAAAACATACATTTTCAAAACATCGACTGCAGTTCCTACTTTGTATGTTCGTTTACTGTGCGTAAACATATGTCCACCCAGCAGTTAAGTAACCTATTAGAAGGAGAAGTAACTGTGAAAAGACGTGAGTAAACATGAACTCCTGTGCAGACTGCAGAGTTGACCTATTCAGAAGATTGAGTTAAGGCTTATACACAAGAACTGTGATTAAAGTTGTCCAAATGTTGAATATCTAGATATTTCTCAATAATAGGTGCTTTAAAACTTAATGATATGCTCTATTTTTGACTTACACTGTGCTATAAAAGCCAAAGCTTGGGGGAAATACAGATCAGTCATGTTTTTATCCAAAAGTTGCCATGAGGGATGTTGTCTAAGTGAAACAGAAGGTGGCAACCAAAAGTGGTTTCACTAACTTGTGTTGCTTTCAGCTTGTCAACCTGTTGACTACTTTAAGCACCAGCTGGGGTTGAAAGTGGTGTTCAACTTAGTTACCTTAGTTGGTGGCAGGTACAAGAAAGGAGGAAGAGGACCTCACCTCTGACTGTTCACACGGTGAAGTGTAGGTACAAGAACTCCTCTGCTTTGTGTCACCATCTCCAGATGAAACCAACAAGCAGCAGAGCATTAAAGCTAGAGCCAATGAGCAACACTAAATGTCGCTTTTTGAGTTTTTCTGACAATTTAAATAGGTTGCTATAGTAAGAATCCGTCAGTGTTAGCTTATCCCATTCAACAACAGATTCATGTCTCTGACCTAAAGTAGCAGCAATTTGGGGATCTGTGTTTTGCAGAAGGACACCTTGACATGTTAGTGCAGGAGCTGGTACTGAAACCCAGGCTTCTAGTTGATGACATCCCGACCACTGAGCCCCAGTCGCTCTATATAGACCTAGTACGGAACATTTTAAGTACATGATGCGAAGAACGAATGAGAAAAATAAAATTCTGACAAGATGACAAGCTCTACAGACGTAACAGTACACCAAAATTTGGTTTGCTTAGTTGACAATCATGAGGTATTGGTACAACACAATTTCTGTATAGCAATGAAGCAAAAAAAAGAAAATGAAAAGAAACAATCTTTTTTTAAGAGCTTTATGAACTTTTACACACGGTCCAAGGTGCAGCACTGACAGTTCAGGCTGGATGTCCTTCATTTATTTTTTTCCCATTTAAAAAAATATATAATATAAAAGATTACTGTCAGATTTAAAATCAGTATGTTTGAAGGTGTTTGTTGAGAAAGTCCCTGCTTTGAAATCAATACTTCAGTCACCGACAAGCTGGCTATACACTTTTTGAGGCATTCTTGTTTACATTAAATGCTGGGAACTTGGATTAGCATTCTCCATAAGTCTACACTTTACCACTTTTGGAAGTCATCTACACCTAACAGAAAGCACAGTACTATTGTTATTCACACTGGTACCTTTATGAATGTGCATTAATTACACTTCTAATGGAAATAAAACAACTGTTATGTTAAAAAAAAGACATGGGACAGTATCAAAACCAATGTGGGATTACTGAGCCCTTTTTCACAGGTAGATAAAAAGTGCAAAGATGGTGCATGATATATAGCCACTGATTTCTGAGACCTCACAAGTTCATTAAGTGAAATCTGGCCAGGGAATACCTGGCTTCATGTGGCCAAATAAGACTTATATGACTGCTGAATGAAAAAATGCCAACCTATACACACTAAAAGCTATATTTGTATATGTGGCCTCTTTGAACAAAATCATACCTTTCATTCCATTCTCATTATTTTAAACCGTTATGTTTCATAGTGGTACAGTTTTCATTTAACTGTCCAACGTTAAGCATGTAAGTGTGGTTTGTTACTTGGGATGGATGGACCTTTTTAAAATCTGAAGCCTTTATGGATATGGTACATTCTCAAGAATTTGGCGATTGTTATGAAGGATTGTTATTTGTTCAGGTGTGTTTTATATATTTCTGCCCGGCCCATCATGGATGGATACCTGAGGTACTGTTTCTTAGAAATGCATTAATTATGTTGACTCTTCTCAGCTTTTAGGACTATAAACCAAATTCCAATCACCAGGGTCAATATCCTCTCCCTGAAATACACCAAAAAGAAACCAGATTTCAGAAACATTGTATAACATTCAAACAGATTTCTTTTCACGTAAGGCTGCAGATGGTGTTTCATTTTAGAAGAGATAAATGCAAAATGGCTCATTCTGGTCACACGACTTCACCACAAGGATGCACAAGGTCTGTAAATGTGTTAAAGATGTCAAAACCGTTAGTCTAACTCACCCTGGGGGTCTCCACAGTTTCCTGCCTGGTGGGAGAAGCTCTCGTTTGTTCAGGGGTACGATCCCCATGGCCGCCTGCATGATGGTTATGAACTTCTTGAACTTCATCTTTTTAATTCTCCCCTGACAGCAACAGCATCACACAAACTACTCTGTTCAGACAGCTGCTACACTCCCATTGCTCAGTGTCTCAGCAGCTCCTTCTGCACCACCGAGAACACAAACTTGTCCGTCTCAGTTCATCGGTTTTTCCATGACAACGCGCAGCAGCTTCAGCACCCAGAGCAGCAAGGTCCCTGTTGTGTGGCTACTACGAGTCCCGTCACTGACCGTAGAGTCTGACAGATGTCCTTTTAGCTTTCTGAGCGCGTGAGGATGAAAGGAAAACAAACAGCCACGTTCCTGCCAGGCAGTGGGCGGACCAAGAGGGAATGACAGCACGTCACTCTTACATAATTCTGGAGCATCTTTTGACATTACACTAATGAAAACGCTGCCTGTGCCACCACCACGACGACTGCTGCTGCTGCTGCTGCCGCTGGGATAATTGTGGTACTAAGCCCTGACAGATCATGCATGCTCCCCGCCCCCTTCTTCCGTAATCCCCCATCCAGGCTTAGTCTTCTCACCATTTACATCTAGAGAGACCCATCCACAGCATCCTCACATCCTCAAACACGAGGGAAGTACCCGCTGTGGAGGCTCATTAATTACAAGACTGGAAAGAAATTCGGCTTTACTAAATCTCGCTTCACAACTGATGTGAGCACAGAGCACGGTGCTTTCAAATGCAGCGTTTTGCATTGCATCCTGTTTTGCTGCATTTTTGTTTGAAATATTTATTTCAACTGCTCAATGAATAGACTGAGAAGTAAAATTAGTTTTTCCGTTTTTGGAATAAAACTCCAAATGTGGATAAACTTTAAAATTCAGGCCAGATTTTGTAGAAATTTTCTTTAATATTGGGTGATTTGAGACCTCCTGTACTGAAAAAAAACACTTGCTGGAGATTATAGCAAAATGACTAAAGAGATTTCCAGACCAAAAATAGCACTGTGCATTAAAATCATAGCTCCGTTTAAAGCATTAAAGGTCTGGATTAAAATTAACCCAGAATCCTTTATTGCATCAAAGACCTCTTTAAACCTCTATGATTCAGAAGAAAAACGCATTTGACACAAGAATTGAAACCACAGACATGAAAATTTGATTCTGTTTAGCCTGTTGTGCAGCCCTCAGTGTGCACATCACACCACTGCACTGATTAAAAGTCTGTATCTTGTCTTCCCTGAGTCACCAGCTGACAGCAGGAAGTCGTGTCCTGAGAGGACTCAAATAAATAAATAATCTGTACTGCCTCTTGATGAGTTGCCAACCAATGCAAACTCCGGACAGGATTTATACTCCAGCAGCCTGGACGTCTGGATTACGGCCCTGGATGGTCGTGCCACGAGAGCTGCTGCAGATTTCACTGAGCAACCGAAATCCCTCAGCACTGTAAGGGGGGCTGAAAAACAGGAGCACAGCAGGGAGACGCAAAAATAACAAGCATCTATTTTTGAAAACGTTGGGTAACAACAGGCACAAAGGAAAAAGAAGAGGAGGGGTTGTTTAAGTTCACCCTGCGTGTTGCCTTTGTTAAAAAGAACCCAGATTAAGAGCCTGACAGCACAGAGGAAACCAAACCACTGAGCTGTGCAGAATTCACACAGCAGTATGACATTTACAGGCCATTTTGTCATAATCCATTACCCCACTGTAATCTCACAACACGCAAAGCAACACAATCACACCTGTGTACAACTCCACTACAAGGCAGGATC